>PVJC01034156.1:0-18984 GCA_004026665.1 Murina feae | reverse complement strand
GGCTTGGAGCAGGCACCCCCTCTATGTTGATCTCTCAGACTCTTGCCCTCCCCTGCATGTTGTTCTCTTTTTTGAGCGTGGCCAGGGCTGGGTGCTGCCTGCCTCCCAAGCTTGCCTACTGCCCATCTTCCTCCAGCCACCAGAAAGCAGGGAAAACCCCGCCTCATGGTCAGGCCAGCCTTTTCCTGCTCCCTGATCCTCAGAAGGGACTGGGAAGCAGCCAAGCAGGCCGCCAACTCTTTCCCACTCACCCGTCCCCTGCTGCCTTCCTTTCCCATTTCCCGGTGCCGCCAAGGGGTCTGGGGAGCTGCCAAGCAGGACCCCGGCCCCTGCAGCCTTGCTTTCCCACTCCCCGGTGCCCCGCAAAGGGCCTGGGCAGCCACCAAGCAGGCCGCCGACCCTGCCGCCTCTTACCCGCTTCCCGGTGCCCTCCAACCCTGCCGCCTCTTTCCCATCACGGGTCCTGGGTCCTGCGCTGTCCCGCCCTGCAGCTGCTCTGTGCACTCGGGAGGTCCCTCAGCCCGGCCTGTGCCCTCTCGCAGTCTGGGACCCCTCGGGGGATGTCCCACCTGCTGGCGTGCCTGACCAGCCTGGGTGAGGGGCTTTAAGGCTGCCCACAGCTCCCATTGACCCAACGTCCCAGCGCAGGTTTCTGTTCCTTTAAGTTGAGGTGGGCTGAGTTAACGAAACCTCCTCTGCTTCACCTCGCAGCGCAGCGTCTATAATGAGACTTTGTTACTCTTAGTAAGGCAGGCCAGGCCTGTTCCCTTCAGCTCCCAAGGATTCTATGATTGTTACATTATTGAAACATGTTTCGGAGCCTGCCCGCCAAGGGCCGAAAACAGTATCGCTTTCGCTCCTGCTGCAACGGACGCTGCCTAAACGTTTACTCAGGTCCGTGAGTGGTGGCCGCCATGTTGGCTGGGCTAATTTGCATACAGCCACTCTGATTGGCTGGTGGGCGTGGCTTACCCTGTCTTGGAGAAACGGTTAATTTTACTATTTCGCTTTTATTAGTTTAGATATCTTGTGTTGAACATCGAGGAAATTTACAAAGGCAGCAAAGAAATGACCCCTGACCCCATGGAATATTCAACCTACAGTATTTAAGGGGACAAGACTAATAAAAACAGGAAGTGACACAAACAAATGAAACATTAACTCACAAATCTAACCCAGTCACTGCAGATAAACCTGCAGATTTTAAAGATGATCAGCTCTTTTCATGAAGTAAATGAATCTTTCTCAGAATTTTGAAAAGTTGCTCCTGTTGTGTCAAGACGGGAGAGTATTTTAGAAGTAACATTAATAGCATAAGTTAAGGGAGGGGGGAAGGAATAAGCCTATACTGGAGCTGGCCGGCTATTCTGCAGTCCTTTTTGAAATAGTGACCTCTTGGTAAAGGATGATTCCTTGGGCTGCTGTGGTGACTTCAGTGGCTTTCTGGGTCACTTGCTTTAGCCATGGAATAACCTCAGTAGGTTGCAGAGTGTCCTAAGGGTGATGCTGGAATGAATCTCATTTGTTTCTAGAAGTCAGTCAGGTTCCAAGTCAAAATTAAGTCATGCTTGTGAGTTAAGCCAGAAAAGTGAGGTGGTAGAGTGCATGGGGGAGGAGAATAGGGGGCATGGCCACCTTCAGATTTGTTAACAGCACAAGTGCTTAATCACCCCAATGTGGGATGGCCTTTGATGGGAAGCCCTTTCCATATCTGCAAAGATCTGACAAAGCCTGCACTTTTTGCTCTTGCTTAATAGATTTGTCAGACCCATTCATTTTGAAGGGAATTAGTGACTTTTAATGGGAAGTTTTCCCACAAAAATTCCTCTTGGATGGGAAAAGAAAATATATATTGACTAAATGCCCACTATGTCCCAAGACTGAGCTTCAAAAGTATCCTGGAAAGTAGTATCATTACACATACTTTATGTCAGGAAACAACTGAGAAGTGACTTTCTAGAAGACACATATGCTAGGACTTGAATCTTGGGTGGCCTGACCCCAAAGCCCACCCTCCACTGTACCTTCTGTGTACAGGACACACATACACACACACATACACACACACACACACAGAGAGAGAGAGAGAGAGAGAGAGAAAGTTAGTTTTAAGTTGTAGCAATTGTATACTTCTCAAAACTAAGAGAAATCATTTTCTTTTTATAACGTTGATATTTAATAGGAGAAAGATAACTTTTAAAAGGTTTATCTAGATATTTAAATATGTTCAAAAAGAAGTGCCTGAGAATTTGCAAGGGAGCAAAATACTCTAGTCTTCCACCTTGTGGAAGGTCAGGACAAAACAACTCCACACAAATGTACAACACAGAGCTGCCTATGTAGTGAGATTAGTGCTTCATGTGTCCTAAAATCCTTTTCACTCTTGCCTTTTAAGATATATAAATTTATATCAATAAAAACTCCTCAGGATAAGACATTGTTCCTAGGAAGTCTATGTGAAGGTGTACAGATTATCAGAGTTATTTCAAGTAGGATGCCAAACATGTGTATTTGATTGGAGGTTGGAGAAAGTGAACATTCTAATGGGAAACCACAATGCTTAGAGAGGCAAGGCATGCCACACTATGGGGGCCACAGAGGAAGGAAGCTGGTGCCAAACTTGAGGATAATAAAACTCAACACAAAATTGTTATTTAATTTTGCCTGGGGCTTCCATCTTGGCAGAGACAAAGATTGTGGGAGTTAGAGAAAGCAGATGTGTGTTAGGGTCAGAGCTCATCATAAGCAGAGAAGACTATTCTATAAGGTGGCTCCCTAACACAGGAGACATTTGGGGAGGATACACCCATGGCAGAGATGTTGTGGGAGACTGGACTAGACTATCTTTAAAGTCCCTTCCAATTATAAAATCCTGTGAGGATTCTACTGCATAGAAAAATTTTGAGGTTTAGATAAAAGTTATATATGCTTACATAGATGTGATTACATTATTGAACTAAAACCAACAGTTCTTATTTTACATATAAAATCAAACACTTTTGAAATAAATAGGTAAATGAATAAATTAAATAAAGCTTATTTCAATGTTCAATAGCTGAAAGAGTGGTAACCAATGCAAATTTCTCTTTTATAAAATACAGATTAGGACAACTGACCCACTCTGACTGACTCTGAGTTTAATCTAATAAAAGTAATATGCAAATTAACCCTCACTCCATTACACCCACAAGCCATGCCCACCAACCAATCAGGAGCAAATATGCAAATTAACTCAACTAAGATGGCAGTGGCCACAGAGCTGGAGTTGCCCCGGGCAATGGAGGAAGCCAAGGTGCTGCGGGCCCTGAGCTCTACTCAAGGCTACAAAGTTTCAATTATAGAAGATAAACCCCAGATACCTGCTGGGCTGGGACCTTGGGTTGCCAGGGGCAACCCAGGCTTCGAGGGGGGGGTGGAGACCAAGGCAACAAAGTTTCAATTATAGAAGTTAAATAAATCCCAGATACCTGCTTCCAGCCAGGCACCCCAGTAGGGACCCAAACCCTGAAGGGGCTGTGGGCAGCTTGAACACGGCCCTTAGCCCCTCACCCAGGCTGGCCACACCCCCATGGGGGGCTTGGCAAGCCTGTAAACAGCTGTCAGCCCCTCAACCAGGCTGGCCAGGCATGCCAGCAGGTGGACATCCCCCGAGGGGTCCCAGACTGTGAGAGGGCACAGGCTGGGCTGAGGGACCCCCGCCCTCCCGAGTGCACAAATTTTTGTGCACCAGGCCTCTAGTCTATAATATGAGTAAAGAAGCATAGATGATGTTACCCCATGGATATTTCTTTGTGAATAAAACTATGAAGGCTGTAGGTCCAGGCTTATAGTAAATATTATATAATATGAGCTGAGGATGTATGTATCTGTTAGCATAGGCGAGGTTATATGCTACAGTAAGAAACCCATTCTGAAATGTCAGTGACCTAACACAACAAAAGTCTGTTATTTTTTCTCCATGGTCACTGTAAGTTGGTGGGGAGCTCTATTCTCTCTAATCACTTCGAGACATGGAAGACGTGATACAAGGTGGAAAGATTGAGCAGGACCAAAAAAAAAAGGAGACATCATAATTAGAAGAGTTATTCCAAAATGCAGGTATCAATTATATCATTTTCAAATGCTTAATTTAAATGAGTTCTGAGTATTATCAAAGAATAATTAAAGGTAATGATGATAACAAAATCATGTAGCAATGAGTATTGTATAAACACTGCCTAATTTGGTGTGGCTTAAGCACTATAAACACCTAGCCAGGCTCCGCCCAAGCATACCTACTGGCTATCAGCCCTCCCTAGAGAGAAAGAGCCTGCAAGTAGAGATGATTGCAAAGCAGGTAGGGACTAGTGCTAGCCAAACAGAATCAGCATTCCTTTGGATTAAACAATAGACCTGTAAGATTAGCTTGTGTTCACGGTAATTCACTGAGAGTAGTATAGCACTACTCTGTAGTATAATCTGTAGTATAGCACTACCCTTACAGCACTGGATTTCTCCTCCTAACACCCATGGACTTTCTCCTTTCCCTTACTCTGTCTCAATGATTTGTTCTCCCTAATTGTGCATCCCCCTGTCCTTTGCTGAATGCTTTGATAAATGTGGACACTTTCTTTATTTTCTTCACATTCTGTGCCTCTCGTGAGTCATTCTGAAGGCACTGAATCATTTTCATCATCGCTCAGCCTCCTTCTGTTTGAAGTGCTTGTCTGGATATATACTTATTCATCACCACTCTCTCTGCAACCCACATGTGTCCGGCACACTGTTTACTTTGGGCTTTAATCTGTTGTTAGTGGCTGACTCTAGTGTCCCCCTTCTTCCCCAAGAGGCCCATCCCTGTTCCCCCTGCCTGTATAGCTCCCAGTGGGAGAGTATAAGAGCAGGAGTTCTGGCCCTTAACCTTGGCGTATGGACTCTTGCCCAAAGCTTCATTCCAGACCTTGCCTTTTTGCTAGTCCTTTATTACAGCTTCTTCCACAGTAGTGTCTATACAGCCAGAGAGGCAAAAATGGGGTCCCTTCCAAAGTCGGCTCAGAGAGCATCCTGGGACAACTGTGATGAGAGCTCACGTGTTCTTTCTCTCCACCTGCCCTCTAACATACAGTTTCCTCCTGCTACAAATGCCAGTGTTTTTTGTTTTATTGTGTTTTGTTTAAATACACTTCAAAGTGCAAATTCTCTAGTTCCCACTAGTCAATGGAATGCACCATTTTATGACCTCAAACACTGGGATTTTGCATGAATGCATTGATACTTAGTAATTGGTAATAGATCTTGACATTTCAACAAGCTACAACGGGTTATCCTCCACTCTCCCTTTTCCTTCCCCTAGCCAAGTTGCTCTGGAATTGATTTATGACACTAGCTTGCTTTTTACTTATTTTATTCCTCATTATTCATATTTAATGTTACCCACACTTGACCTTGTGACTCTAATTCCTTAAACTGAATAATGTACACACATTGACTTTGTTCTTCCTGACAGGTCTTATCATTTTTTATCTTTGCCATCCTTCTTTCAGCCTTTTAAAGATCTAGGGCTCTCTGAATCTCTTATCTGTTTACATTCTTCTTCATTATTTAGTATTAATGTTCTTCTTTTAGCCATTATTCTCTAGGTTGTTATTTTCCCTCATTTCCTGATTTGGGTCTTTCTGTCACTGAGCCAGATCTCTCACTACCACATTTTAGAGGTCAACTATAGCTTCACCCATGAAACTAATTCAGATGTTATAAAGGAAAAAACGTTTTACTGAGAATTCAGTAACAGTTCCGTTGGATCTTGCGTGAGACTTTTAGTGTTTTTTAGAAACATCAGTGTGCATAGTTGCTAAAGGTATATGTTTAATCAGAGCAGAAGATCACTTGGTAGTTAAAACATAGGATATAAATTTTTCCCCTGAATAATTTGTAGGTTACAGATACACCATAGAACACTTACAAGGCCATTGTTTGTTCAGCAGTGTTTCATAGGAAGAGTATGCTGTACTTTGGGAATATTTTCCACAAAGACATGGACTGACAGTGAACCATTAAGGCCTACCCAGTGATCTAGGTACATATAATATTCTTTTTCTTAACTTCTTATAAAAGTGTTATACTGATGGTTAGCAATAAATCAAGTGTAATATTGGGGTTCTGCATATATACTTTTAACATAGCTAGTTTGATTTGCTTGATTATTTATACCCTTTTCTTTCTCACGATAAATCCAAATATGGGCCATACTGGATGGGAGCTCATTTACAGTGGTCTCCCACTGCACATGATAAAGAGAATTAAGATGAACCACTGCCTTGGTTCTAAACCAGTCATTACTTGACTAGAAAAATTATGTTAAACTATTGAAATATAGACAGTAAATTAGGGCAATGCTTTTGAGGTAAAATATATCTTCATTATTTCTATAATACTGTATTATTTTTATCATGATATGTTATATATTCAGTTTAGTGTAGACCATTCAAAGACTTTTAGTTCTCATTCTGGTTTACAGTTCTGTTAATACAAGTATGTGGACTAGTATTATCGAGCTTCAGTTGGCTTGTGAAACACCATTGTGATGCAAAAAAATTATGGCGTCATCTGAGCAGTAGTAATGTGTGCATAAAAAGAAGTTAGGGATTTTATATAAGGGTCCTTCAATGCTTTTTGGTATCAAACAGTTGTCATATATGTTAGACTTGACATGATTGCTTTCTGTCCTAGAATCTCTTAAAGTCATTCTTATGACAAAAGCCTGGACAGCATCAGCAAGCAACCTCTATTTGTATGGCTCTCAGTTTTTTTCCTTCATATATTTGTCCTCCTAACAATAAAAGATAAATAATAAATAAATGCCACAACATTTTTAGTGTGTACCATAATTATTTTTTATTTTTGACCTATTAACTACATTTTGCTGCAAGTCACAATGATTAACCAGAGCCATTTGTATTGTGTATCAGGTCAGCTCTTTCAGGTTACAAATATCCATTAGTCATCCACAGCAAGAGCCCTAATACCCAGGTAGGATCTAACCAACTTCATAGTTAGGGTTAAGGTAAGTTGCTTCAAAAAAAATAAACTCAATTGGAGTGGCTCAAATAGAGAAGTTTATTTCTTTTCCACATTGTAGTCCATGGAGTAGATAGATCTCTTTTTCTTAGGGTCATCCAGTAACTCAGGTTGTTACTTTGCAGTTTCCTAGGATTTTACAATTGTCCACATGGTTGAAGTAGGGTCACTACTCAACCCTGGCCTGTAGGAAGGGGAAAGAGATACAGGGAGGGCAAGCAGAAGTTACACACACCACTTGTGCTCCCCTTTAAGTGGAAAGAACTTAGTTATCTGGTCACATCTGGCTATAAGGGGATCATAGGAGTTCTCTGGCTGAGTAGTTACAAGTCCCACTAGATCTGGAAGATGGGTGTTAAAGATGGGATAAAGAAGATAATGGATCCTGGGGAACAATTAATGATCTCTGCTATACTTATTATTTGGAGAATGTTACTTTTGTATATTTAAATCTTCAGCGAAATGTGTGTGGCAGTGTGCATAATGTGTGGGCAGTGAGACTTCCCACACACTCATTAATAGCTAATGTTTTATAATTACGTTTAATAAAGGACAAATTGAACATGGGAGGGAATTTCAGATGATCTATTTTAAGTCATCAAGGAATTATAGAAAAAGTTCTTGATATCCCAAACTCTGTTCCACTTAGTAAGTCAAATATCCTACTTTTCAATTATCTACTAGGATAAATGAAAGTCCCACTTTTGGAATTTTACTTATGCCTTTCATACCTAAACCCCTCCCAGCCCCCAGCTTAAATTATGTAAGTTGTTGAAATACTGTTTGAATCAGCTTTTTCTGTTTTATTTCCTGTTGAAAATTAGGGTTGTACATGCTACAGATTTTAGTAAGCAGTGACAAAAGCAATTAAGTTTCAGGGTTTACTACCATTGATTGGAACCTGCTTTAAATTTGATGTTTTATTCAATTCTTTACCTCCCTGGGAGAAGGGTATTCTTATATAGACTTATGCACATTAAGTTGAGACTTAGCACATAAGTCACTTACCCAGTCGCCTGGCTAGTGTGCCTTACATTACAACCTGAGCTCCAAATTACAATGCCTTACATCTAAAGGAGCATTAAATCCATTATGCAAGTGATAGACATAAAGCTGAATTCTACTTATATGGATGCATCAGTGCAATCTGGGAAACTCACAGTCTCCAATACTCAGAGTGGGTGGATTCATTCAGTACATTTGAACTCACAGCATTTTGAAAAAGATGCCAAAATAGGCATGTGCTTTTCTCCGTTCTTGCTTACTCTTAAAAAAATCATACCACCCACCCATCAGTGCAATGATTAAATTAGTGAGTTAGAGCATTTCTTCTTAACAGTTTCATAAAAATAGAAGTACTTTTGATCCTTTCTCTATTGCCAAGCACAGAGGCACCATCCAGCCTGTTTTCTTACTGGTAAGTGACCATAAAAATACAGTCCTCCATCTCTCAGCAGTGATAGATAAGAAGTCCTGAAACAGCATTAATAATTAATGGGCAGACAAGATGAAACTCCAGTTGCTCAGACTGCTGTCTCCACATAATCTGTATTTTATACAAAAGGAGAAAGAACTCAATGGAATTTCAGCTGTGACCGGATAAAAACTGCCAGCAAAATGTGATAAG
This sequence comes from Murina feae, assembly GCA_004026665.1. Taxonomy (NCBI): domain Eukaryota; kingdom Metazoa; phylum Chordata; class Mammalia; order Chiroptera; family Vespertilionidae; genus Murina; species Murina feae. The sequence goes on along the minus strand of PVJC01034156.1, from coordinate 10,301 downwards.
GAAAGTCTAATGTGTATATTAATCATGTTTATAGCTCCTCATTTGTTGATATATTAGCCTAAACTCCCTTTAAAAATACATTTTTGATCACCAGTAGATTCATTTAATGCAATCATACTTAAAATAGGGTCCAATTAAAGTTTCCAATTTTTATTAATCAAAAATAATTAATCTATCCCATAAATCATAGAACAAATGGGTTAAGAATTTTAGTGCAAGATGAGAAGCATTAAGAAAAAAAAATCAAAAAAGTTTGATGCATGATGTAAATATGCCATTGTATGTTTATAGCTTGAGTTAACATTTGGCATTTTTATTATCCAAATTGTTTTTCTAGATATAATGAACGTATAATATGACTCAAAGCAAGACACAGTTTACCCTTGAATGGTGTAGATTTCAAATATGATGCATTTTTATTTTCTCTGGATCAGTTATAACAAAACAGATTACAGAGTTAGGGTAGGAAATGGAAAGTTTCTAGAAATGTCTATATTTTATAGTTAAAAAGACTAAGAAAATAAGACCTAGTAAAATCAAAAAGTAAAGGAGTTTCTATATACAGCTTGGTAACCTTTTTGACATTAAAAATATATATACAAACAAAAATTTAGAGAAAATTTGTTCCATCATATAGGCTTAATAATCCTTGAAATTTTTGCCTAACTATGGTCTTATCCTAAATTTGTCACAAACATCAAGACTGAATGGTGGATGATGGATGAGAGCGGGCAAGGGAAGATATATTAAATATAGGATTGTGTCATTTAGCCACATCATCAAGGATGTTGAAGAGGCAGAAAACTTTCCCAGGTTCACCCAGGTGTGTGCTCATTGTTTGAAATGGTTCTTTACAGATGTATTTAAATTTGAGTCTTATAATTAACTTAGCTATTAGTCTAAATATATGTGTAGCAGTCATGCTAGTGCACAAAAATCCATAACTGTTGACACTAAAAGAAATTAGAATAAACTTTAGAGAAGTGACACAAAAAGCATAGGAAAAAAAACAAGTCACAAAAATAAAAGAAGACCAAATGTACTAAGATAATAACCCTTAAAAAGCCATAGGGTTGTTTTGTTTTTCTAAAAGCAATGCAGTTATATTTTTGAAATATGTTAACTCATGCGATCAGGACATAGAATAGGAGCAATTTAGTTCACGTCTTACACAGGCCAAATAAAGTTACGGGGATGAAAATAATTTGCATTACAAATTCAGCCCCATGTAATAACCTGGGCTACTGGACTCCACTGGGCACAGGAGAGTTAAAGCAGAGGGACCTGTGATCAACTCAATTCATCACCACTACTGGAAAAATTATTTATAGCTCTTTCTACCAATGGCCAATCAGAATAATCACTGTTCCCATAAAAAAGATAATACATTATTATAGAATTTAGCAAATTTTTATAGGCTGATATGTTTATGGAACCTTAGCTGCCAGGTCATCTAAAGCGTGGATGTCATGAATAAAACACCAGAGGTAGAGATGCATAACCTAGGTACATAAACTCTTTACCCTCCATAAATGTATTTATTCACTTGTAATAGGGGGATAATAATACCTGATCTGCTTGGCTCACAGGAATCAAGTGAGGATTTTTCTTTAATGAGAAAAGGTGTGAAAAGGGGCCTATGGAACTATAAAACCACACAGATGTGAAGTGTAATTAATAAGCCATGGGGTTTCTCACCTTTCTATGAGGACTCCTAAGAACTGAGGATTAAAGCTGGGACCCTGAGTCTCCAAACCTAGTTCATCTCCTTTAAAAATTCTGCCATTAAGCCTTTAGTCAGCACTTTCCCAAAGAAGGGCCAAAAAATACAAGTTCCATGAAAAAGTAGTGAATTATTTTTTTAAAAGAGTCCTGTGGTGAAACCTGTTTGGGAAACACATATTAAGTTACCTTTATTTAATATGCATATTAGGAACTTACAGGGGAGGGATACAGAAAGGAATGCTCCCAAGCTTATTTGACCATAGAAATTGTTCCTTACACATCATCTTGGAGGATTGTTATCCTGCAGAAATTGCTTTGGAAAACGCTGATGAAATCTTTTGTAATTTCTCCAAATGCACACATTGGAGACACCTTGGCTTCTAGTTTTTTTGAGGCTCACAGTGCTGCTACTGAGAATAGCATTTCTCAAAATATAGTCACTTGAGAAGTTTGTTTAAAATGGAGATTCTGGAGCCTCACCTCTAACTACAGGCCGAGTCATTGGGATCTGCAGTTTCACAAGCTCCTTAGGTGATTGTGAACCAAGGGATCCCTGACCACAGCCTGACAAATACTGCTGCTCCAGGAAGGGATCGTGGGGTTCCTGTGGTTTCAGTGGCTCATTAGCATGAGATGTGTCTCATCTATGACAGACCTGTGCTTTGTGAGCCCCAATAGGGCAAGTTCATCCTTGACAATCTCCAGGGGTATCGGTTCCTTCAGTACCCACCAGGGCCTACTTCTCCTGATGGACCAGCAGCTGGCTGTCATAACCATTGCCTTATGCACATAACACTCTCCTGATAAAATAATCTGCCTTTCTGGGAAAAAGAAAGGCATACTTCAATGAGTAAGAGCACAAGTATTTCCCTACATGAATATTCTTTGAAAATCCAAATTTATTTGTCTGGGAAAGGAGAAATGTAACATCCGCTCTGTGTAGCAGAGCTATTAAAAACAGAAATGAAGAGAAAAATAAGACATCTCTCTCAAACCTTGAACGTAACAGACTGAAGTAAGACTGTCTGAAAATGGCCAAGGGGCCAGCATGACATTGTAAACATAGCCAGCCCTGGATAAGAACACGTTTTGAAATTGACCTAGAAAGTGAGTCTTGGGTTATTTTCTCTGTAAAATCTACTGATCCTGAGGCTCATATTAAAGAGCAGAAATGCTACATGTTACTGTGAATGCAAGGGGTTTCTGGCATTTATCAGTCTCTGCAGCACTAAAACGTCACTTGTGCAGGACTATTTTTATGTATTTCCCAAAGAACTATGGGATTGTTTCTTATCTGTGGGTATCCAAATGAGGAAAAGAATATCTTTACCTAGCTGGCTCTGGGGAGTTTTTGTCACTGGCTCTTTTCTCATCTCATTTATGCATCATGGAGGATAGCATGGATTCTGGTTGAGTTTAAATCTTAACTCTTCCCCTTAGGTTCTTAAACTCTCTTGGCTTCGGAGTTTTATCTGTCACCTAGGGCAGTAATACCACCTGCCTCTCAGAATTGTTATGTGAATCAAGTGAGAAAATACACAGTGCCTCGCAGGTAGTGCTCAGCAATGCTAGTTGTTCCTTTTCCAGTCCCTTCAGCACAGGGTACATGTTTTGTAGCTCTTCTCTATCCATCACTGAGCCTAGCAAAGGGCTTCATGTGTAGAGGGAAACATTGAAGGACTTTTGGAGGTTGAAAGAAGGAACATATTGAATTGAATTAAGGATCTTGTGAAAAAATAAGAGCAAACACCTCGGGATGTTTTCTTTGGGCATTAAGAATATTGTGAGGCCATTCTGAGTGGTGACATGGTTTTGACTCAAACTCTGCTCTCCCATTCCAGACCAAGGAATCATGGTGGGCTTCCCCACGCATGATGCCTTGTCTGTGTCCACCTTTGAAATTGTTTTTCGAAATGATCCTTCGTATAAGGATGAAGCTAATCTTCATAGAAAACTTAGAGGTGAAACACACATACTATCAAATAAAAATGATTTATTTTGGAGTTGCCACACTGTTGTCTTCACTTTGGTCTTTAAGAAAGATCTTCTTGGTGCTTCCCAAATAGCAAGACAGTGAAGTACTTCATCAGCTGAAAGCAAATTTGCTATGATGAAAAATGGGGTGTGTGCTGACGAAGATCACATACATGCTGGTGTGTGGTGGGGATGTTGCTAGACAGTGTGCCGGGAAAAGCTACGTTCACCGATTGTGCTTTTAACCCAATGATAAGTAGGGCACTGACAGCCTGGCAGAGTAAGAACTACAAATATTTAAGCTATCACTTCACTCCTACATCTGATGAGGGAAGGCTTTATCTTAGTGTCTGGAGAATGAGTTATTCGTATCTACACGTTAGGATTGCTAAAGCATAACTGGTATTCTTCCTGGTGGCTGGTAAAGCAGGAATAGGGAAGTGGCAGTGAGAGGAGGGACAGACATGGACTCTCTCAGAACTGATGTAAAGTGCAGCCATGGCATCACCTCTGCCCCTGGACACTGTCTTATGAGGCTGTCGATCCTGTTGGACCAGCAGGCACGTCTTCTGACTGAAAGCAAAATATGACCTGGTTTGGTACTTTCCTAAATCTGGCCTATTGGGCCGACGAGACCCATTACTAGATTATAAAATCAATTTAGTGGTTAGGAATTAGTATTGAAAAATAAGATAGGAAGGCATAGAATAGAATAGAATAGAATAGAATAGAATAGAATAGAATAGAATAGAATAGAATAGAATAGAACAATCTGCAAACCACATAGGAAGGGCTAGATTATTTTGTGTGTGTGAAATTTGATATTAGTATGTTTGTGTGCGTGTGTACAGCAGGTCAAGGAGTAAATTATATTTCTGATTTTGAGTTTCCTTTTAAAAATTCTGAAAGTCACTGGCTAAGAAATAATGTTCCTGTGTCCATTTATATTATAGGTTACCAAGTAGCAGAGAGAGATGTTTCCACTGTGCCTCTCAGGTTGCTGTTCATTGTCTATACCTTTTTGAGCACTTGACTGCATTGCTCACCTTGTAGCTAATGCAGCTAACAACTAACATTTACTGGCCAATTATTAGCTGTCAGGCAGTGCGCTAAGTGTTTCATATGTATTTTAATCCTCAAAACATCCTCACCAACCAGATACTATTTTATAATTATTCCACTTGTGTAATATAGGAAACTGAGACCCACAGAGGTTAAATAATTCACGCAAATTTACAAAACTAGAAGGGGGAGAGCTAGGATTTAAACCAAGGCAGCTTGGAGTAAGAGGGTCCAAGGGCCAAGCCTCTCTCCCACTTTATTGCCATTACTGTCTTTCCCTGCTCTGAATCAAAGGCATCAAAGTCAACACCTCCTGCTACAATATCCCTGATTATCACAACTTAGCACATTTATTGGGTTGAACCATATGAAATTATCGGTATTTGCCTACATTTGAACAATAAAACCAGCAATTTCATATGGTTCACTCTAACAGCCCTTCCTATGTAAAGGGTAGTAAAAGATGAAAAATAAATTGTTTCCCACCTTTTAATACATTTATTATCTAAGAATTGAGGAAAATGGACACTGACCCTCTTTTTATTATTTATCATTTTAAAAAATGTATCTTTATTTTGAAAATATTACAGATGTTCCCTTTTTCCCCTGTTGACCCTCTCAACCCCGATGCCCTCAGGCCTTCACCACACTATTATCTATGTCCATGGGTATGTGTATATACATATAAATTCTTTGGTTAATCTCTTTCTGTCCCTTCTCCCCCTTCCCTCTGAGATTTCTCAGTCTGTTCCATACTTCTATATCTCTGGATTTATTTTGTTTATCAGTTTATTTTGTTCATTAGATTCCGCATATGAGTGAGATGGTGTGATTCTTGTCTTTCTCTGACAAGAATCACTTAGCGTAATATTCTCTAGGTCCCTCCATACAGTCTCAAAGGGTGAGATCCTTTTTTATAGCTGCATAGCATTCCATTGTGTGGGTGTACCATGTCTTTTTTTATCCACTCATCTACTGATAGGCACTTGGGATGTCTGACCCCCTTTTTTACATATGAGCAAACTAAGATCTAATGAGATTAAGTGACTACTGTCAACAACAATACTGGCAGAGCCAAGACTAGAATTCAAGCTTGTATGGTTTTTGTTTCCAGTCTTGAAGATTTGACTACATCAGAATAATCTCCTGTAGCTTAAAACATTTAAGGTGTGTGAATCTTATAAATACCATCCCACCTTTGGTTGCTAAGAAGCTCAGAGTGAGCCAGATGTAAAACCCACCATTAGTAGTTACAGTTCAACCTTTATTTTCCCTTTGTTTTTATTTATTTATTTTTTAAAAATTTGCCTTCATGTCTTTATGTTTTTAAATTTTGCTAAGTTGTGTGATTTAGGGAGTTGCCTCAATTGTTTTACTTTGCATGAGAAAAGGGTAAATTTTAAGTGTTCCAGTATTATAAAAGGATTCAACCGCATACATGTGAATGGTCAAATGGGCTGTGTGAAGTGAAGTAGGATGCTGGATGAGGCCAGCAAAGAGAGACAGTGGGGTGGGGGTAAGGAGCCAGAATGAGAGGAGAGGTTAAGAAGCCAGGAAAGGTCTTAACCTACATGCAAGCAACAGGGATGCTGCATTAGTGGCACTGATGCTGCTGTTGGCTCCTGCAGTAGAAAGTAGAACTCATCTGATTTGTAACTACAACATGGCATCAGTGGATGCTTCCTCCCACCACTACCCAATAGGAACTCTTATTATAGCAAGGCTGGAGCCCTATACAGTTGCTACCACTTATTGTGGGGTCTCAGCCTCCAGTTTTAGTTTGTGCTATTATCGTCTGCTCTCAAGAAATACATCCTTCATTGTGAAGTCTTCCTGACACTCCAAATTATCTCTTCTTTATCTCAATTTCTATACTAAATGTAGTTATCAAAATGCTCATATTTTACAATCATATTTTAGATTGTGAGATTCATAAGGAATGTGTTATGTGTCTATGTGTATCCTAAAATCAGGCATCAGTACTTTACAAATGAGAGAAGACCATAATGTGTCTTAAATAAAAAGAGACAGTGGAATTTCATGTATCCTTTATTTCTACATATCATATTCTGAAATTTTTTGAAAAATGGAACATTTTCCCAAAACCTTTTGTTGCTCTATCTTTTAATTTCCCATGACCATTAGAAAAATCTGTATACTGACAGACAAACAAATGTCAAAACCCTTTTGAATATTTGTTGGATCTTTACTGAGCAATAACCACTGTTTGCTTTTATTGTCTATAAGAATTTAATTTCATATAATTTGAGCTGTATCTAGTTAATTCTCCTAAAATCCACTTAAAAGTTATAGGCATTTTAAACCATTGGAATGTTGTTCATTTCTTCATGATATTTTTATTCTGTTGCTCACATGGAAAGGGCAGTGATACTTCAAGGAACATGCTACCATCCCATACCGCTTATTCTGTCAACAGAGGATTGTTAAATGGAAGCAAGATGGCTCCCAGAAGTTTCCTTTGATAACTTACTTCAGTGACCCAGAGCTATGTAACTCTTCAAGTGATAACTCCCTAATTAGCTGGAGCTTTAGCATCCTCTGCCTACATCTTGTCCTCAGCCCAAATGTTCACTTATCTGAACCAAAGTGCTACATGACATTTTTGTTGTTTTAGGAAAGCACAGTTACCGTTCCCAGACTGCCCCCACACTTTCTCAGATATATGTTATATGACACCTCTTCCAATTCAGAGAAGAGTGTAGGAAAAAGAAAAGATCTTACTAGTTTGATTTTTTTGCTAACAACTTAAAATAAGCAGTTCTTGAAATATATTTTTACTCTATATGCTGCTGGGTTTCAGCTTGTGTACATAGACTGAAAGCATGCAAGTATTATGCGCATACAGTGCAGTGAGAAATCAAAAGATTCAAAAGAAGATCTTTTAGCAGCAGCAACATGAGTATAAATTGTAATTCCCACATGGAAAATATAAACATTTTGTCTCTTATCCTATAGCTGTGAAAGGAAAAAAAGACATTTTGAAAAGATAAATAAAATGTCATACTGAAAAGGGCCTGCGGTTGAGAAGCATCAGACTATTCTTTCTGATGAAAATGATTGAGGGTGATTAACAGCTCCCTCTGGCAAACTAGATGAAACTGGAAGCATCCAAAAGTCAGAGATGAATAAACAAATGGACAAGGAATGGTAATCTATAATAATAAAAGCATAATATGCTAATTAGACTGGATAGCTGAATGACCTTCTGGACAAAGCTGTGGCAACAAGGGCCAAGGTAGAGGAGGTTAGGTCAATCAAGCAGGCAGGTGAGCAGTTAGGGGCAATCAGGCAGGCAGGCAGAGTGGTTGGGGTTGTCAGGCAGGCAGGCAGAGTGTTAAGGGCAATCAAGCAGGCAGGAGAGTGGTTAGCAGTGATCAGGCAGGCAGATGAGTGGTTAGGAGCAATCAGGCAGGCAGAGGTGGTTAGATGTGATCAGGCAGGCAAGCGCACAATTAGGGGCGATCAGGGATGCAGGCGAGCATTAGGGGTGATCAGGCCAGCAGGTGAGCAGTTAGGGGCAATCAGGCAGGCAGGTGAGTGGTTAGGGGTGATGAGGCAGGCAGGCAGAGTGGTTAGGAGCCATCAGGCAGGCAGGCAAGCAGTTAGAGCTAGTGGTCCCAGATTGCAGGAGGGTGAGAAGGTGAGGCTGGACTAAGGGACCCTTCCTCCCATGCATGAATTTTGTGCACCAGGCCTCTAGTAGTAAACATAAGCCAGGATGGTCAGTATGGTTGTAATTCAAGATAGTCACAGGTGAGCAAAGTTGAAAGAAGAAGTGATCAGTAGCATCAATAATCTGAGGATTCCCAATTCCCCGATGGAAGCTTTCAGAAGGCTGAGAAGTCTAATTCCTATCCTTTAAGAGCAGGGATGAAATAAAACAGGGAATCTGAACTTTGGTTAAATTTAAGGAGGTGGTAATTTTGGAGAACTCTGAGTAAGACATACCCAGACTCGTAGGCCCATCCCCAGGAAAAAAAGCAATCCACAGAAACTATTCCTGAGGAAGTCCAGATATTGGATTTACTAGACATACTTTAAATCAGCTATTTTAAATATGTTCAAAGAACCAAAGGAAACCCTGTCCAAAGAATAAAACAAAAAAATAGGGAATACCATTAAAGAAATAAAAATTATATAAAAAAGAAATTGTGGTGTTGAAAAGTACAAAAGCCCAAATGAAAATTCATTAGAGGAACTCAACAACACCTTTGAGTTGGGAGAAGAAAAAAAAAATCAATGAATTTGAAGATAGGTCAATTGAGATCATTTAGTCTTAGAAACAAAAAAAAGAGAGAATGAAAACAATAACAACAAGCAAACAGACCTTAGCAACTTCTGGGACATCAGCAAGTGCACACATAAAGGAAGTACCATTACTGCTTTTCTCCAGAAAGTACCATTCTGCTTTTACTACAGAAAGAAAAATGATACAGGGAAAAAAGGATATTTAAAGAAATAATGGGTAAAACCAATCCCAAATATGTTGAAAACCATTAATTTATACAGTCATGAAGTTTAAAAAGTTGTGTGTAGGATAATCTTTTAAAGACATACAAACTTAGAGACATCATAATTAATCTGTGGGAAGAAAGATAAAGTGAATCTTGAAATCAAGAAGAGCATAAGAACTCCTTATGTATAAATGATCCTCAATAAAATTAATAGCTGACTTTTCATCAGAAATCATGAGCGCCTGAAAGCAGTGGAATGAAATACTTTGAAATGTCAAGTAAAAACTTTATATCCAGCACAGCTACTTTTCAAAAATAAAGACGAGCTCTGGCCAGTGTGGTTCAGTTGGTTGAGCATTGTCCCCATGCACCAAGAGGTTGCCTGTTTAATACCCAGTCAGGGCACATGCCCGGGTTGCGGTTTTGATCCCCGGTTGGGTGCAGGTGGAGACAACCAATATATATTTCTCTTTCTCTGTCCCCCTCTCCCTTCCTATCTCTAAAATCAATAAAAACTATTTTAAAAAATCTAAACTAATAAAAGCGGAATAGTAAAATTAACCGTTTCTCCGGACGCCCACAGCCAATCAGAACGGCTGTACGCAAATTAGCCCAGCCAACATGGTGGCCGCCACTCACGGACCTGAGTAAACATTTAGGCAGCGTCCGTGCAGCAGGAGCGAGAGCGAAACTACCTGCTCGCTGGCTCCTTAGCCTTTGGCCTGAAGCAAAAACGCACATTTGCAACAATTAAGTGTAACAATTGTTTCATTATAGAAGCCGGGAGGTGAGGCAGAGAGGAGGATTCGTTAGTAAAAGGCCGCCTTAAAGGAACAGCATCAATTATAGGCAATCTGCGTCCAGCTGGCCTTGCTGGGACGTTGGTCAATGGGAGCTGTGGGCAGCCTTAAAGCCCCTCACCCAGGCTGGTCAGGCACGCCAGCAGGTGGACATCCCCCGAGGGGTCCCAGACTGCGAGAGGGCACAGGCCGGGCTGAGGGACCTCCCGAGTGCACAGAGCGGCTGCAGGGCGGGACAGCGCAGGACCCAGGACCCGTGAGTGGG
>PVJC01034155.1:0-18978 GCA_004026665.1 Murina feae | reverse complement strand
GTTTGGAGTTCTCTGCGCTTCCTGGACTTGGAAGTCTATTTCTTTCACCAGGTGGGGGAAGTTTTCTGTCATTATTTCTTCAAATAGGTTTTCAATATCTTGCTCTTTCTCTTCTTCTGGTACCCCTATAATTCTGATGTTGGTATGCTTGAAGTTGTCCCAGAGACTCCTTACACTATCTTCATACTTTTTGATTTTTTGTTTGTTCATTTGTTTGTTTTTTTGTTTTGGCTTTTTTGGCTGCGTGGGTTTTGCTTCTTCATATCTTTGACTTGATTCTTGCAATTCTCTCGTCTGCTGTTGGATCTCTGTATATTATCCTTTATTTCAGTCAGTGTATGCTTAATTTCTAGCTGGCTCTTTTTCATATCCTCGAGAGTCTCACTAAGTTTATCAGCAGTCTCTAGAAACTTCTTGAAAAACTTAATAACCATGGTTTTGAACTCTATATCCAGTTGTTTGGGCTCCTCCATTTCTGTCTTTTGTGACCTGTTTCTTAGTCTCCGCATTTTGGCTTTCTGTGCTAGGTGTCCTATATAGGGCCCAGTGATTCAGCCTCCCCAATCACCTGGGGTGGACACTCTTGTTGTATGCCTTTGAAAGCTGGGTGCACAGTCTTGTTGTAGTTATCACTGGGAGGTATCACTGGGGGAAAATGACCTGCAGGCCTTTCTCCTCGTTGTTTGGAGTTTGGATCTATTGGAGTTCTGTCCCAGTTGCAGACTCTTAGGTTATGCTGCAGGCTGGCAGGCGCACAGCTTGGACGGGGTTGTAGGTGGGGTGGGGCGGGGTCTCAGAATCACCGGGGGTGGAGCAACTCACAATGGTGTCCCCTCTGCTGATGCCGCAGTTTCTACCAGGTTTGGCATCTCCAAGCCCTGGGGTTTGTGCACGATTCTCAGTCCCCAAATCTCCGGGTCAGTGATCACTGCAAATAGCCCTGCTAGAACGCCACTGGTCTTCCGCCGCCCCGTTGCCCTATAGCCCAAGCTGCATTCAATGAGACCCAGGGGTTTATAATCTTCCAAGCCGCGGACCTGATCGCCGCTGCCACCCTTTCACCCGCACTGCCGTGCGCCGCGCCGCTGTGCACTGCGCCGCCGCCTCCATTTCGCGTGTCTGTACCTTTCAGTTTGGTCACCAGGAGCTTCTATTCAGTCTCAAAGCACTCCTCTTGCCTTCTAGATGTAAAGCTTCCCCTCCCTTGGTTCTGGAGGATGGCCGTTTATCTGTATAGTTGTATTTCTATAATGTAGGTGTGCAGGCTGTGCATTTAGGTATATACTTCATGCCGCCATCTTGGTTCACTAGCCTGATTGTCTTGACATCTATTTTATTTAGAGGTTTGGTTTTTTAAAAAAATCTTTATTGTTCAAATTATTACAGATGTTCCTCTTTTATCTCCCCCATAGCTTTCCTCCACCCAGTTCCTACCCCTCCCCAGGCCTTCGCCCTCCCACTGTCCTCGTCCATAAGTGTAAGCCCTTTGTCCAATCTCTTTCTGCACCCTCCACACCCCATTCCCCTTGAAAATTGTCAGTCCCCTCACTTTCCATGTTCTTGATTCTATTACATTCACCAGTTTGTTCTGTTCACCAGATTTTTTATTCTTTTGATTTTTAGATTCACTTGTTGATATATATGTATTTGTTGTCACTTTGTTGTTCATAATTTTTATCTTTACCTTTTTCTTCTTCTTCCTCTTCTTAAAGAATACCTTCAGAATTTCATATAATACTGGTTGGGTGGTGATGAACTCCTTTAGCTTGTTCTTGTCTGTGAAGCTCTTTATCTGACTTTCAATTCTAAATGATAGGTTTTCTGGGTAGAGTAATCTTGGTTGTAGGTTCATGCTATTCATCACTTTTAATATTTCTTGCCACTCCCTCTGGCCTGTATAGTTTCTGTTGAGAAATCATCTGACAGTCATATGGATAGTCCCTTGTAGGTAACTATTTTTCTCTTGCTGCTTTTAAAAGTCTCCCTTTGTCTTTTGCCCTTGGCATTTTAATTATGATGTGCCTTGCTGTGATCCTCTTTAGATTCCTCTTGATTGGGGTTCTCTATGCTTCCTAGACTTGTAAGTCTATTTTTTTCAACAGGTAGGGAAACTTTTCTGTCATTATTTCTTCAAATATGTTTTCAGTATCTTGCTCTCTCTCTTCTTCTGGCACTCCCATAATTTAGATGTTGGTACGCTTGAAAGTTGTCCCAGACGCTCCTTACACTACCTTCATATTTTTGGATTCTTTTTTCTTTTTTGGCTGGGTGTTTTTTGTTTTTTTTTTTTGCTTCCTTGTATTTCAAATCTTTGACTTAATTTTTGGGATCCTCTAGTCTACTGTTGAATATCTATATATTATTCTTTATTTCAGTCAGTGGATGCTTAATTTCTGACTGGTCCTTTTCCTTTTTTTTTTTTTTTTTTTTTTTGGCATTCTCACTAAGAACCTTGAAGGTCTCACTAAGTTTCTCAGAGGTTTCCAGAAGATTCTTGAGTAACCTTATAACTGTGGTTTTGAGCTCTATATTCAGTTTTTTGCTTTCATCCATTTCTTTCATTTGTGACATGTTTCTTTGTCTCCATGTTTTGACTACTTCCCTGTGTTTGTTTCTATGTACTGGGTAGCTGCTAAGTCTCCTTGAGTTGATGGAGTGGCCTTGTGTAGTAGGTGTCCTATAGAACCCAGTGGCTCAGCCTCCCCAGTCACTGAGGTGGATACTATTGGTGCACCCCTTTGTGGGCTGTGTGTACAGTCTTGCTATAGTTAAACCTTGATTGCTGTTGGTGTCACTGGGAGGAATTGACCTCCAGGCCAATTGGCTGTGAAGACCAGCTATATCCACAATGGAAGAGCTGCTGTGCAGGAGACACCCTCATGGGGAAGAACTTGCTTCAGTTCTAGTTTTGTGCTCATTGAGTCTGCCCCTTGAATGTGTCTCTTATGGATATGAAGAGTTTTAATCTGGTATGGTCTCACACTGACCTCTGGGTACACTGGCTCTTGGATCTCCAAGGAGGTGAAAAGTCAGCCACTGCCTGGGGCTGTCCAGCAGGAGCTACAGAGAGATCTGCAGATTCCTCCTCTTTGTATCAGGTTTGGAAGTGCCCAGAAGAGGCCCAGCTGTGTAGCAAGGCAGGCTGCTGCTGCTGCTGCCTGACAAGTTTTAGTCTGAGAAAGGACAGGCCGTTCATATGCAAAAGCTCCTGCACACAGCTTGGGTGGGGTTGTAAATTGGGTGGGGTAGGGTCTCAGGGAATCACCAGGATGGAGAAAACAGCGATGGCTGCCAGTCAGCCCTGCACCAGAGAGGTCCAGGTGTCCAATCATCCCCATGCAGGAACAATGATCACTGCGAACACGTATGAAAGAAAGCCACCCTAGCATTCTTGTCCCAATGCTGGATAGTTCAGTTTCTCTCCGTTTGTGTCTGGGTCCTCCAGGGTCTCACCCAGAACTGGAGTTCAGAGCATTTGGGAGCTTTTATCTCCTGCTCGATTAAAACAGTAGCACACCGGGTGCCAGCCTCTTCCGCACCTCCATACCTCCTACCAGTCTCAGTGCGCTTTCTTCACCTCTCTAGTTGTGGAACTTCCACTCAGCCAGCTATCCAGCAGTTCTGGATAATAGTTGTTATGCCTTTTAGTTGTAATTTTAATGTGGTTGTGAGGGACAGCAAGTATAGGTGTTTCCCTATGCTGTCATCTTGATTCTTTCCTATTTTATTTAGAGTTTTGATAAGAATACTTAAGTAATTTTTTTTAAATACGTTTTATTTATTTTTTACAGAGCGGAAGGGAGAGAGTGATAGACACTTAGAAACACCGATGAGAGAGAAAACATCGATCAGCTGCCTCCTGCACACCTCCTACTGGGGATGTGCCTGCAACCAAGGTACATGCCCTTGACTGGAATCGAACCTGGGACCTTTCAGTCTGCAGGCTGACGCTCTATCCACAGAGCCAAACCAGTCAGGGCAAGTAATATTTTTACAAACAACTTCATGCTTAACAAATAATCCTTGATATGTTCAAAATCCTGTTGCTGTTGGCCAGATAGTGGATGCTTTGAATTGGAAAAAGTTGGCTCTAGTTAAAAACAAGCAAAAAATCACAAGTGACCAAGTCACCTATGCCTGATATCTTCTTTAAAAATTATAAAGGGCAAATGAAAAATCTTATATCTTTTCTATAATTTTTATTGATTTTGTTTATATTTATGATCTGTTTGATATCTTTGTTTATAGATGCAAACTATATTACTATAACCATTAGGATATTTAATAATTTAATAAACAATTACATAGTAGTGTTATTGGTGAAAGTGAAGTTCTTGGGGTGCCACAAGGAAAGTAATTTCCTGAGGTCCCCACAAGAGGATGAGATTTTATGGAAAGCTTTATTGATGATACAAAATTAAGGGGGTTCCCCTCCAAGGTTCCCTCTCTGTCCATCTCTCCATGAAAGATGTCCAATCTTGTCTTCAACAGGGTCTTAAGACCACTTCCCAGAATTCCTGTTCCATTGTAAAGTCTAGGCCAGTCCATCATCTGGCTAGCTTAGCTTGTGTTCCCAGCTATAGTTCGTTTGGTGTGGGATTCACACAGCCATGGGCCATAAGTCAGCTTAAGGCCACATGGCTATGGAGATTGAACAGTTGAGCACACTGGAAAGTCCTGGTCACAGAGCAAGAGTCAACAAGAGTACATGAGAGAGGGTGTTTTAATTTCCAAGATTTTGAGGACTGAGGACTTGCATTGAGGTCCACCCCTAAGCAATCCATTGTTCTCCAAGCTAGACTGACAGGCAAGTACCTTTCCTATGTCACCATGACTTCGCTGAGCATGCACCCATTTCCCCCTTTGTTTGATCCCTTCTCCCAGTTATCTGTAAGGAATGGACCCTAGGGAGCTTGAAACTAGTTTCCTGGTGAAGCTGCCCAGGTGAACATGCTTATAAAATCTGGCCTCTCCTTTGCTCTTTTCCTATTAATATTAGTAACAATAATGATCACAATAGCATAACCTTTAAATATGTTTAATAAACAATGTAATACTTTACAGAAAATAAATATGAAAGTAGATGGTTTTGCCAGAGAGATCTATTAAATATCCTAAAAAATTGATGTCTTTAATTTGTTGATGTTAAAAGTGATATTCTCTTTAGGTCCAGTAGGAGGAGGTAAAACCTAAGGAATTTTAAAGAAAGCAGCAGGGGAAAAACATTAAAAGCTAAGCAGAAACCCAGAATTTAAGATTAATTTTCTGTCCAAACACCTTTGTGGGAAATATTCCAAGTCTTATAGAAGTTCTAAGTTTTGCTTTTTAGGTTAGGTGTTTTCTGACCATTCTGAATGAAAATATTTGAATTTTCTGTCTGGGGAAGAATTGTCGTGGCCAAGCAGATGTAAGATAAATGGACGAAGAGAAATTATACAGTAACCCTTCTCTTCCTTCCCTTCTCTGTCTCTCACACACATACACACACAACTCACAACCCGGAGAGAATTAATCCCCTCTCTGCCCTACAGATATGAGAAAGAACCATAGATCTATTATAATTTTGCTCCTTTTCTTTTCAGAAAAGAAATATCACCTTTGATCATTAGGTGGCATCAAAGAACAATATAATATGCTCAGATGAAAACATGAAAAGTAAAGGAGGAAATTAGGTTCTTCAATAAACTATTTTTGTTAAATTAGGCAGGCAGATACTATATATCTGTATTAAAATAATATTAAACAGAGTTTTAAAAATTTCCTGAAGGATAACCTGTCAATTATTTAAAATCTTAACAAATACTTGTTATAAATTCTACAATTAAATATAAACTTTATTATATGAATTATTTTATCTTCACTAAAACATAAGAATTCCCAATTTTATCATCAATGAATTAGGTCTTGGATATTTAAGGTCATTGATAAGTTTAGGTGTTAGACATCAAAACATTGAAATAAATTTTTGTCTACCTCATGTACTTATGTGTTCTATGTCAAGGCTATGGGGTAGAGATGAATAGACAATTCAACAACAACAAAAAAACACATCAATTTATGGCCAAGGGTATTTCAAGTACTACAGGTTGTTGATGATACAGTGATGTCTATCGCTGACCTCAAAGAATTCACAATTGAGAGAGGGATGCCATAAATGTAAATAGAAAATTAAAATACAGTGCTGATAAAAATACAATATCCATCATTGCCGTGCTTGTGTTCAAGTAACCTTCATTAATTTAATGGCCCAAAAGTGCAAGAATAGTGATGCTGTTATTTCAGATGTGCCAAAGAGAAGCCACTAAGTGCTTCCATGAAATGAAAAGGTGAGTACAGTACATTAAGATATATTGAGAGGGGAGAGGGAAGAGAAAGGAAGCACCCTCACTTAACTTTTATTACATTATATTGTTATAATTTTATTTTTATCAGCTATTATTATTAATCTCTTAATCTTTTACTGTGCCTAATTTATAAATTAAACCTTATCACAGGTATGTATACATAGAAAGAGGGACACTTGTTCTATTGAAAAGGGAGAGAAAGGGCAAAGGAAACGGTAGAGGAATGAATTTGCAGGTTTGCTGGCAGGAGTAATGAGGGCAGAGTTGTGTCAAGTGGAGAGCATTGAAGTAACAGAGTGGAACGTGGAAAATATATTCCTTTCTGTGAGAAACAATCACGAGCCAGTTGCGTTTGGAGCACAGAAATACACCACAGCATCAATGTGCATGCTTTTGTGGTTTTCTCCTGTAGGGGTCAATAGCCCAGTGTTGGAGTAGGTAATGCAGTCCAGGGATGTCTATGGTGAAACCGTTCTATTCTGTGCTGTTCAGTTCAGCAGCCACCAGTTACACGTGGCTTTTAGCCCTTGAAGTGTGGCTAGTGTGACTAAATTGTCAATATCAATTCAGTTCAATCACTTCACATTTAATTTTAAATAACCACATGTGGCTGGAAGCTACTTCATTACACAGCGCAGACTAAGAATTGGGATTTTGCAATTCAGCTTGAAGAGACACTAGCTAGGAAACATGTGCTTCCAGGTGAAATTCTGATTTCCAATAGAGTATTAGAGTGTATTCATTTAAGAAGCTGATAGTAAAGAAGACATATTTAACATGAAATTACAATGTATGGAGCAGCAGTCTTTAAATTGGTAGGTACATCCTAGGGGCTCATAGAAATGTTTCAAGTGCTATAGGCACAGGTTTACTTAAGGAATCAGCCCTGGCTGGTGCAGCTCATACATGGAAAGGTTTCAGGTTCAATCCCCAATCAGGGTGCACACAGAAGGCAACTGTTCAATGTTTCTCGCTGACATTGATGTTTCCCTCTCTCCCCCCATTCCTTTCTCTCTAAAAAAATAAATAAACATATATCTTTGGGCGAGGCTTTATAAAAAAGGGCAATCAATCCCTGTTTCTTACATCAGCATTGCTTTCTCTTTCTCTCTCTCCCTTCCCCTCTTTCTAAAATCAGTGACTATGCCCTGTATGGGTCAGGATTAAGAAAAAAAATCAATTTACAGATACTCAGCTTTCAAACATACTCTTCTCTAAACTGTTGTACTGTGAACACATTGTGGAGGTACCATGCTATTCTTCTTTTCTCATCTACTCTTCCACAGTAGGAGTCTCATCAATTAAAGGTAAATAAAGGCATACCCCTACTCAAGCCAAATCTAACCATGGTACATTTCTCTAAATTGGAAAACAACAACAACAACAAACTTTGGAGTGCAAACAAAGGATTAATTCAAGCTACAGGTGTGGGCAAAACCTCCTTTAACCATGAAAATTACCATCCTTATAATTGTTGTTATTTTGATCAATTATGTAAAAACTAGAGGCCCAATGCACAAAATTTACACACTGGTAGGGGGGTGTCCCTCAGCCCACCCTGCACCCTCCAATCTGGGAATCCCTCGGGGGATGTCCGACTGCTGGTGTAGAGCCAATACCAGTAGGACATCCCTCTCACAATCCGGGACTTCCCTCCCCTGACAGCCTGGTCACCCCAACTGCCCTCCCCTGTAGGCCTGGTCACCCCTAACTGCCCTCCCCTGTAGATCATGTTGTGGTGGCCATCTTGTGACCTCATGGGGGCGACCATATTTGACCACATGGGGGAAGCCATCTTGTGTGAGGGTGTTACAGTCAATTTGCATATTACCTCTTTATTATGTAGGATAACTCAAATTATTGTTATATCTTAATACTTACAAAAGCATTTAGTAGTTTACAATACTAAATTTCAATATATACATATATTTCTATCATACTCTAAGAAAAGATATAAAACAAATGGTTGTATTCTTATACAGAAAAAATATATTTTATCAAGATAAAAATATTGAAAAACCAACCAAAGCAGAAGAGAATTTTTCTGAATTGACTAGAAAGAGAAACAGAAACTTAAAAGTAACAAAAGGTAATATCCTTCCTTTAGGTAAATTCTCATATTTATACAATGAGATGAAGCAAATCACTTAGAGACTTTCTCAAAATAAGATTCCATAGACTAATTAAAGTGTAATTTTATTAATGTAATATTCTTCATTTGAAATTCTTCCTTTTTTAAAATATATTTTTATTGATTTCAGAAAGGAAGGGAAAGGGAGAGAGAGATAGAAACATCAATGATGAGAGAGAATTATTTACTGGCTGCTTCCTGCATGCCCCATACTGGGGGTCAAGCCAGAAACCCAGATATGTGTCCTGACCTAACTGAAAGTTCAATTGGGATTTCCTGGTTCATAGGTCGATGCTCAACCACTGAGTCACACCAGCTGGACAGAAATTCTTCCTTTTAGATAATTCAACCCTTCTTGATTGCTTAAATGTATATATTTTTTCTGTCTCTGTCATTCTTCTTCATAACTACTTTGGTCTTCTGGAATCAATCTGTCCTAAAAACATATGTGACCAATAAATATTTTTAGTTGTCTCAGAGTTTGAACCCTCTGAGATTTCAACAAAATGCTTCCTGCTCAGAAACCTGATCTGTGGTTTCCCAAGGTCCATTTTTTTTTCTATCTATGGCCATCCTTGTCAACAGATAATTTTCTTAGAGCCATTATTTGTTCTCTCATATTTCACAGGAAATATGACATATTAAACAGTATAGGTTTTGAATAAGTGAATCTTAGTTACAAAAGAAATATACAAAATAGCAAATGATTTGAATATAACACTTTACATATCATTTAAAACTATGTGTTTTATCCTATTTCATAACACAATAATCTGATATAAGGCAAATTGAGATCTGGACCCATAAGACCACATCCCACACTGAGGTAAGTATGCTGAATTTTAAGGTTAATGGGGAAATAAGAAGAATAATGCTAGTGATAATATCATTGGAACATATTCCCAAATGTCTTAAACTTCTCTTTTTATATATATATAATTAAATGGTAACAAGACAGGAAGAGATTATGTAATGAGGAAATGTACGCCTCTACAATAGAATGTTTATTTGAAAGACAATTATTTGATCTAAGTTAATAACATATATGGCAAAAAAAACTCTGCTTCCTTACTATCTTGACACTGCTTCTAAACCTTATTTATTACACAAAACTTATATTGGCATTTATAATTTACCATCAATTATTAAGTATATTAGGAAGGATTAAAATATTTTGCGAACATCATTTTAGACTTCTCATTTGAACCTTAACATTCAAAAGATTTTTAGAATTTCAGATAGTACTTGCTCAGGAGTACATGCTAAAGATATTAAGAGAATAACAAGAATGTAGATTAGCTGTTGAATTGGAACCTGTGCACTTAAACCAATGTGTGAATCTTCAATATCTTAAAGCAAAAGAAAAGTGTTCTTCCAGAATGTTGCCTTTTTAGAAATCACTAAAGTTAGATCAAGGTATACAGTTTTATTCTAACAGGCACTTAAGTGCTTTGTAAATAGACATTTAAATTCACTGTAAAGATAAAAAATGCATTATGGGTCAAAATCATTCTCCTTATGTTAGGTATATTTTTTTCCTGTTATATTAGCTTTATTTTCAACATTGTAGTTCATAGTATTAGTTTCCTTTTATTGGTATTGCATGTACTATCCATCCAATAAATGAGTTATGACAAAAAAAGAGAATTATTTGGATCTACTGTATTATATGTAGGAATTTCCTATAATACAGATGATTTGGAGAGAAGTTGCCATTCTGCCTTATTGAAGACTATAATATATATACAGGTTGAGTCACAAAATGTCAGGTTGAAGAGAAAATTATAAAGGACTTCTAGATTAATCTTTTGTATGCTTCCTCAACATCTCTTCTGAGAGATAACTAATCTAGATTTGAACACATTATTGGACAGATATTATCTCAACATTAAAAGTTTATTTAATTGAATCAATAATAAAATAATATCCATACTTTTATATATTTAAAATACATAATAACATTACAGGATTTTCAATTATGTATTCTCAATTGTTAAACATTGAGCACCTACTGGGAGTAAGAAAATCAACAGATAAAAACAGTTTGAAGATTTTAAAGTAATATTCAATAAAAATGAATATCAAGTTAGAACCAGGTTCTAATTATATTACAGAAACTTTCTTTTATTATGTGTTACTTTATACTTTTCTTCACAACTACCTTTGTCCACCTTTTTCCAACTGTGATACAATAAGGATTATAATACATTTCATAGGAAACACACTTTGTTCCTTGAAATCATGTTTAGAGCATGTGATAAATGGAATTTTAAAAACAAATCTAGTGTGATGATAGGTTTATTTTCTTGACCTTTAAATCATTCAATGTGATGTTTTAAATGTCATATTTGTTAACTTCTCTACCTTATATATGTATTCATTCAACAATTATGTACTGCCAGTTATGTTAGGCATGTGCATTTCCTCCCTATCAAGAACTTGAGGTCCTGGTAAAGATAAGTAAATGATCAATGTAATGAGATAAGAAAAGGCACATGGGCTTGACAATCCAGAGGTGAGTCAGCTAATAAGCATTAGGGATTGTGGAAGGTTCGTGAATTTAGGCAGGAGAGAGACATTTTTATATTTAAGTTTTAGAAATCATTGAAACTGCAGTACGAAAAAGTGAAGTTCGATAGGAGGTTATACCAATAGATGGAAAGAGATGGAGTTGGTGTGAAATTTATTGAAGGGAATGGAGAAGACGTTGATTTGCAAATAACTAAAAGAGTAGATTTGGTGAAACTTGTATTTAATTGAATAGGGATTACTGAAAAGTGACAAATCAAAGATAGCACGTTGGCCTACACCCCTGGTTACTGGTGACATTTATTCTTAAGAATAGTATTAAAAAGGCTACAGTTTTGCTAACCCAACTGATTAAAAAAAAAAAAAAAACAAACACCAAAAGACCCTGCCTTATTTTCTTCTTTAAATTCTCATTTATTTAACAGGCTGTATCATGTTTTATTAAGATGTAATTCCTCTTATTTAACATAAGTAACTTAATGTTTGACAGGCTGGGTCCCAGGATACCTCAAACTGTTGTATGTTTTTTAGCAGTTACCTGGGAATTCAGAGGAAGGGAGAGGGGTGCCATTCATTTCTAAGAAGAAGGCTCAAGAGAAATTAACAAACCAAATGACTAAAGTATGCTTGAGGCCAATGCAGTTGTGATGGTTTTGAGAAAAAAAGAAAAGTTGCTATTGCAAGTAAAGTCATTATTTGTCATAGTATAACAAAGCGGTTATAACCGAGGTAGAATATCTGGATCTAATTTTGACTCAGCAACTTTCTTTCCTGCCATAGACAAATAGTTTAACCTCTCTTATACTCAGGCTCCACATCTATGAACTAGAGATAATTTTATAGCATGTTTGTAGATATTAAAAGGCATAATTTATAAAAAGTGTTTGGAATTTCATTCAATAAACATCCATGATTATTATAACCAACCATCTCATGCTTTTTGGGGGGGATGCATGGAAGAGGGTATGAAATAACTAGAGACCCAGTGCACAACAATTTGTGCACTTGGGGGGGGTACTCCCTCAGCTCATCCTGTGCCCTCTCATAGTCTGGGACCCCTTGGGGGATGTCCACCTGCTGGCTTAAGCTTGCTCCCCAGGGAATTGCTGTAAGGCATCCCTCTGGCAGCCTGGGAGCCCTTAGGGGATGTCCACTTGCCAGCGGGGAGCAGGCCTAAGCTGTAGTCGGACATCCTTAGCGCTGCTAAGGAGGCGGGAGAGGCTCCCACCACCACCATTGTGCTGGCAGCTGTCAGCCTGGCTTGTGGCTGAGCAGAGCTCCCCCTGTGGAAGTGCACTGACCACCAGGGGCAACTCCTGCATTGGGCGTCTGCGCCCTGGTGGTCAGTGTGTGTCATAGTGACCAGTCATTCCCAGTTGTTCTGCTGTTAGGGTTAATTTGCATATTACCCTTTTATTATATAGGATTACAAAAATCTTAGAGATTTTCTTAATAAAATTTCTGATGGAATTTATATATATGCAAAAGGACAGTGATGAATATCAATATAATCTCCATGTTTATATAGACCATAAATATGTCATAAATGTTACACACATGCACATTTTATACATATATTAAATATATACATATAGGTATAACTAAGTCTAAAATACTTGAATTTAATGCCTCATACTGATAGTATGATAGAGAGGTAATATTTACCTCCTCAACATAACTCCATAAATATATATGTACCTACCCATGTAACTGCCTGCTAAGTTTCTGTTCTTAATGATACTCTGTTCATCAAGCTTTCTTGGTGTTCCAACTGGAAATATATTCCCTATCTCTTAGAATCCTAATGGCAATATCTCTTGGAATGTTAATCTTTTTCTACTCTTAGTGAAGGTAATATTTTGCTTATTTATCTCCATTTCTATACTGTAGTCTAAAGATAAGACCTATATTTCAAAGTGTCTTTTTATAATCTGTATAATATTTTGCTCACTCTAGATTATTAATAAATATTTTTGAATAGATGAGTAAATGACACTTTATTGGTTGGATTTAGTGCAGCCTCATCTAGGGCTGGAAAGTTAACAGCAAAGGAAATGAAATAGGTTAAGTGTGTGAAACGAAGGTGCAAGCCTTGTCTAAAGCACATACTCACAGCTCAGCTCTGCCAATACAGCCCTATAGGAGTGCAAGCTCAATCTTAAGTTATCTGATTTATCAAGAGAAGCTGGAATCCTTGAATTATGTAAGAAAATTTTTAAATATTGCCAAGATTTAAATGTCTTGGGCCAAACAAAATATTCAGCTTTGGGACACTAGTTGGCCACCGCAGAACGATAAAGTACACTGACTAAACCAGACACTCTAAAGTTTAACTTCCCTATTTCTCTTCCTTCTCTTTCTTCTCTAAGACTCCTACTCCTGGTAATTTTTTCTTATGTATTTAATTACTTCACTTATTTAATTCCACTCTACTCATATTTTAAGGTTTGGGCCCAAACCATAAGCAAGCCTATCTAGGAATGTCATCACCATGTATCTATTCACAAAACCAAATACCTGGTATACTAACAGGTGGTCATGGAAGGGGAACTTGAGAATGAATGCTCAAGGGACCAAGGAAGATTTTAGATCATTGATTAAAGTGGGAGATAAAGCATAGTAAAAATTTCATCTGGTTAGTAAAGGGATAGGGTAGATTTCAATTCCATGAACCCCATGATAAGATTAGAACAAAAAATACATTTTTAAATGGAATAACTAAGTTCCAAAGCAAAAACTTGGTGAAACTGATTTCTGATTGAGATTAACAGGAACTTCACTAACTGCTGTTTTTCTGTCAGCCATTTACTGGTTAAGGATGATCTATAGTTGCTAATTACAAATTTCCGCCATATTTACCAACTGTATTTGTTTTATGAATATTACAGCTAGATTTTACTTTTAAGATTACACTTTTGAAATGAATGTGACTGTTTTTCTCATTATCTTAATTAATTCATGTCCAACTATATATGTAAAAGCATAAGCGACTGTCCAACCACTTGACAGCCTGACTGGTAGCTATGATGAGCAATGACTACCAGGGGGCAGAGGCTTAACACAGGAGCTGCCGAGCTGTGGTGACTTGGCAGCTGCGGTTCTCGAGTGATGCACCAGAACCAGAGAAGAGGGAGCCCAATTCTGGGGTGTGTTGAGAACTGCCCTCTTGCAATCCAGGACCCCTCAAGGGATGTCAGAGAGCCAGTTTCAGCCCAATCCCTACAAGTTAGGCCAAGGGACCCCACCAGTACACGAATCTGTGCACTGGGCCTCTAGTATTCATATAAAAGGACATAACATTATTATTAATTTTCTATTATAACTATTTTCATGTACCTCTATTTGTTTGCTATATGTTAAATCATTACAAATAATTTCTTTTCTAGCTTAGTTTGGCCTGAAGTCCTAAGAAAGATAAGTATTAATAAAAATTGCCAAGTTATATTCTTAAATGTAAGAACTTGTTTAACAATATTAGCGGATTAGTAGTAGAATTGAATTCTATTAGGATATGTGATTTGATTAGATAATTTATAGTTCTTTTCTCTCCAATATTTTGAGATTAAAAATGTAAAGAGCACATGTGAAGTATTTATAATTTTAATTTAGATGAAAATATAGTTAATTTATATTTTAGGTCCAAAGAATAGTTTGTTCTTTTTCATGTAAACATTTAATTTTGGCTGAAGAAAAGTACTGACATGGGAGACCTTGTGTCCTTGAAATATGGCTAGCAAAGAATTTCCTGGTTCCAAGTCTACCTTTAAATAATTGCCAGGGAGTTCAGAACATTTCTAGGAAGTTCATTGTCTTTCTCTTCTGAGTACTTTATCTGTGACATCTTAATTTCCCAATGCATCATTTTAACTATTTTATTATTTCAAATTTATGATGGATTATGCCAAGAGCATAAACCATTTCATCATCATTTAACTTTGTTTCAATATTTTTTAAACTCACATAATTTTATAAAGAACTATCCATATACTTAACACATTTAGAGATCATTAAGAAATTAATGTACCCTTGAATTGTGCACATCAAAAAGCTAATTTTAATCAATGTAGGTAGCAGAAGTCAGAAAGACTTCTTAAAATAAGATAGCCCCATAAAGTACAGCATATCAGTGTAATGCATAGCCTTTATAGAAAATCTATTTATTGGCTAAGTACTATAAGCCAGGCACTTTTTTGTTTGTTTTGTTCTCTTTTTAAATTTTTATTGTTGAAAGTGCTACATATGTTCCCTTTCCCCATCCCCCCATGAAGCCCTTCTTACCCCCTCCCCCTGGTATTAATCTCGGTGATTGCATCAAAACTTCATGTTGAATTCTTTTTACTGTATTATTTTTTTTCCAAGCACTAACACAAGCTTTCTCTGCTCCCCAAGATATCATTTACACAAAGCTGCTGAATTTGTCCAAATTTCCTTGCCATTAATGATGTCAGAAGGGAAGCACTGAATAAAAGTAAAAAGCACTGAAACCTAATGATTATAAGTGTCCCTAATGCTTACTAGTATTAGCTAAAACCCTACAGTCAGAAGACACTGCCTTCTGTCATGTGCTGTAGTTGGCATCTTTTTAAAATATATTTTATTGATTTTTTACAGAGAGGAAGGGAGAGGGATAGAGAGTTAGAAACATCGATGGTAGAGAAACTGATAAGCTGCCTCCTGCACACATACTACTGGGGATATGCCTGCAACCAAGGTACACGGCCTTGACCGTGCCCTTGACCGGAATCAAACCTGGGATCTTTCAATCTGCAGGCCAACGCTCTGTCCACTGAGCCAAACCGGTTGGGGCATAGTTGGCCTCTTTTAAAATCAAATTGCTCATACCCCACTGTACCTACCTAAATGTAAGGTCTTAGCATCTTTATCTCAAAGTTCCTAACAGAAACCAAAAATCAACTAGCAAGTTAATATTTTTCTGACCTTTAACAGATATTCTTTCACATCATTTTGAAACACAATTCAACACTTCTTTAATCTGAACTTTACCAGGCAATATTTTGCAAAATTAAACCCATTTTTATCAGTGATGAAGGAAAAAAGAAATGTTCATATTATCTAATCTAATAAAAGAGTAATTTGCAAATTAATCCTCACTCCGTTATACCAAAGCCACGCCCACCAGCCAATCAGAGTGAGGATATGCAAATTAACCCAGCCAAGATGACGGCCGGCAGCCATGGAGCTAGAGCAAACAGGAGGCTTCAGTTGCACCAGCAATGGAAGAAACTGCCTGCCTAGGCTCACTGTGGCCTCCACTCAAGGCAAAAAAGTTTTAATTTTAGAAGCCACAGAGCTGAAGCAAACAGGAAGCTTCATTGCCTGCCTAGGCAGGCTGTGGCCTCCACTCAAGGCAACAAAGTTTCCATTATAGAAGATAAATAAACCCCAGAAACTTCCAGCCAGCCTTGCTGGGACCTTGGGTCAATGAGAGCTATGGCCAGCCTACAAACAGCCCTCAGCCCCTCACCCAGGCTGGCCAGGCACCCCAGTAGGAACCAGAACACTGGAGGGGATGTGGCCAGCCTGAAACGGCCCTCAGCCTCTCACCCAGGCTGGCCAGGCACCCCAGTAGGGACCTGAACCCTGAAGGGACTGTGAGCAGCCTGAAAATGGCCCTCAACCCCTCACCCAGGTTGGCCACACCCCCATGGGGTGAGGGTTCCCATTGGGGGTCTTGGCCAGCTTGCAAACAGCCATCAGCCCCTCACCCAGGCTGGCCAGGCACACCAGCAGGTGGACATCCCCTGAGGGGTTCCAGGCTGCGAGAGGGCACAGGCCAGGCTGGGAGACCCCCCTGAGTGCACAAATTTTTGTGCACAGGTCCCTAGTATTTTATATTAAGAACAACTTTACTATCTTGCCTAAATATGAAGTATGATATAAACTGAGGTCTATTTTATTCCAGATCTCTCTTTTTTTAAATCTTATTTCTCTCACATAAAGGTAAGTATATTCTATAGTTTGGGAAAGAGAACTATAAAAGCAAAGAGGGGAGAAAACTAAGGTAAATTTGAGAAATAACAATAGGCGAGTTGAATGAAGTAAAGGTTATATTAAGGAGAATATTGTGAGAATTAATTGGAAAGATGATTTTGGTCTTATTCCTTATGTTAATAATTAATACTATGATGTTTGGACACAATTAACCAGGTGCCATGTAACCAACAAAGTGGGAACTTGAGAAGATAAAAGAACCAAAATGTAAAAGTTTCAGTGCCCAATATAGAAAATGAAGTTGCACCAGTTGTGCCAAATCACCAATCTAGATCAATTATCTGTTAATTCACAACATCCCATATTACTGTGCATTCATTCTATTCCCTTGGGTCCAACTTTTAAATGGTCTTTGTATTGTCTAGACACTATTGCAATATTCTCTCTTTGAATTAATACCTGTTCTATCTTAACCCTAGTAGATTGCAGGATTTGGTCTGTCATTTGCTCTACAAGATTGCAAGCTACCCTAACTGATTGCCTGGGATAGGAAATTGAATAACGAATGCAGCAGTATGCTTTAACTTTATTTAAACCAGTGTGCTTACATGTTTACTTATTTTTTTTGTCTCTGACCACATGCTTTTTTTCCTCCCCCACAGGTTTTCAGGAAGGCAGCAAAGATGAAACTGTTTTTGGTTTTTCTGTTATTACTTTTCAGTAGAGCTTCTAGTTTTCCTCAGAATGGTTCTGCGTGCCCTACTGACTCATTATATAACTTATCCAGTTGCTTTACTTACTTTAACCATAGACTAAACTGGTCTCAGGCACAGGTATGTATTCATGTTTTCACTTATAATTTTAAGTCTTTCCCCTCATTGCTCTGGTTCTTTCAGACCACTTACCTATAACACCAAATTTTGGAGATGGAATTGTGCACAATACAAAACATCAGGATCACTTTTCTTTCCTTTCCTTTCCCAGGATATATGCCAACAGCATGGGACCCATCTTACCACCATCCAGAACTTTAATGAGGCCTCTGCCATTGCTGCTTTGGTAAAAAACTACCAACAGAAGGAAAATATCTGGATTAAGTTAGAAAAACGTAGTCAGGTATTGCTAAATTACTTTTCTAAAACAGGGGATATATATATATATATATATATATATATATATATATATATATATATATATATATGGTTAGTAGGGCCAGCTAGTCAACATAGACACATACCCTCTTGGTCTCTTGGTTCTCACAACATTTCCCAATTTCAAGAGATTGACAAATTATTAACTTCCATATTAAATCTCCACATTAAAAAAGAATTAACAAACTCACAATTTGTGGTGAGTCTGAATTTCCTAATTGTGTAAAACTTGGCATCTTAACAACCCAGGTGAATCTCTTAGGTTACAGAGGTTTTTCTAAGAAAAGTACAATCAATGTACAATGTTTTGTATTGTGTGAGTTTATGAATACTACTTCTGTAAGGAGAATTAGCATCATCTCTACAAAATTTGCCAGAAAACTTACTTTGTTTTAAAAGTTAAAGAATATTCTATAAAGTGTATTAATAACTTCTAATCTATTTCTTTTGCTTATGCAACATAATTTATTGCTATATTATATGAATGTATAATAGTACTATTTCTACAGTAATATTATATAAAACTAGGGGCCCGGTGCACAAAAATTTGTGCACTCAGGGTGGAGGAAGTCCCTCAGCCCGGCCTGTGCCCTCTCACAGTCTGGGACCCCTCAGTGGATGTCCTATGATGGCCCCAGTCTGCCAGGCGCCTTGGGTGTGTATGTGTGTGTATGTGTCACCACTGGGGACCTGCCCCCAGCCGCATCTGAGGCTCAGAGCAGTCCTCCTGTGTGTGTCTACCTGCTGGGGGCCTGCCCCCAGGCACACCATCAAGGCTTGGAGCAGGCACCCCCTCTATTTTGATCTCTCAGACTCTTGCCCTCCCCTGCATGTTGTTCTCTTTTTTGAGCTGTGGCCAGGGCTGGGTGCT
>PVJC01034154.1:0-18977 GCA_004026665.1 Murina feae | reverse complement strand
AGGAAGAAAATAATAATATCAGAGTGTAAATAAATGACATAGAGACTTAAAACAACAAAAAAATAAAAATAAAAACCTAAATTAAACCAAGAGCTGGTTCTTTAAAAGATAAACAAGATTGATAAAGCTTAGCCAGACTCATCAAGAAACAAAGAGAGAGGATCCAAATAAATAAAATCATAAAAGAGATGAACTATTAACTGACATCAGAGAAATAAAAATGATTGTAAGAAAATACTGTGAACAACTATATGCCAACAAGATGAACAACCTGGATAAAGTGGAAAAATTCCTAGAAAAATACAATCTTCCAATACTGAATTAGGAAGAATCAGAAGGGCAGGGGGAAAAAAAAGTGATATATGTACCAATCTTTGTAAAACTTTATGTAATAAAAAAAAAAAAAATAAACAGGGAACATATGTTTCAGCAAAAAAAAAAAAAAAAAAAAAAAAAACTGATGAAATTCAAAAAGTAATTTAAAAAAACCTTCCAGCAAACAAAAGCCTTGATTCATATGGCCTCACAGGACAGTTTTACCAAACATTCAAAGAACTAACACTTATCCTTCTCAAATTATTCCAAAAAATCCAAAAGGAAAGAACACTTCCAAGCTTTTTTTATGAGGCCAACATTATCCTGATTGCAAACCCAGATAAAGACACTACAAAGAAAGAGAATTTTAGGCCAATATCTCTGATGAATACAGATGCTAAAATCCTCAAGAACAATAAAAAATAAATAAATAAATAAACAAAAATACCCAACAAAACCTTACAAATCAGATCCAGCAGTATAGTAAAAAGATCATACATCAAGAACTAGTGGGATTTATTATAGGGATGCAAACCTGTTACAATATTCACAAATCAATAAATGTGAAACACCACAAAAAAAATGAAAGACAAAAATCACGTGATCATGTCAATTTGACAAAATCCATATCATAACATAATAAAGGCCATATATGACAAAGTACATCCAACATCATACTCAGTGGTAAAAATCTAAAACAATTCCCCTAAGAATAGAAAAAGATAGGGATATCTGCTTTCATCACTTTTATTCAGCACTAGGGGCCTAGTGCACAAAAATTTGTGCACTCGGGGAGGGTCTGTCAGCCAGGCCTGTGCCCTCTCACAGTCTGGGACCCCTTGGGGGATGTCCATATGCTGGCATGCCTGGCCAGCCTGGGTGAGGGGCTGAGGGCCATTTTCAGGCTGCCACAGTCCCTTCAGGGTTTGGGTCCCTACTGGTGTGCCTGGCCAGCCTGGGTGAGTGGCTGGTGGCTATTTGCAGCAAGTCTGGCTAGAATTTATTTAACTTCTAAAGTTGAAACTTTGTTACTTTAACCAGAGCCCAGGTCTGGTTGCTCCTGACAACCCAGACTCCCAGCGCTTCCTTGAGCCCAAGGTTAGAAGCAGGTCTCTGGGGTTTATTTATCTTCTATAATTGAAACTTTGTTGCCTTGAGTGGAGGCCGGCTTAGGCAGATAGGAACCTTAGCTTCCTGCATCACCCAGGCAAGCCTCCTGCTTGTTCCAGCTCTGTGGCTTCCGACCACCATCTTGGCTGTGTTCATTTGCATATAGTTGCTCTGATTGGCTGGTGAGCATGGCTTAGGTGTAATGGAGTAAGGGTCAATTCGCATATTACTCTTTTATTAGATTACATAGTATTAAAATAGCTATGTCCAGCAAACAAAAGCTAAGGCCAGACAGCTTCACAGGGGAGTTTTACCAAACATTCAAGGAAGAACTAAAACCTGTCCTCCTGAGTCTATTCCTAAAAGTTCAAGAGGAAGGAACACTCCTAAGCTGCTTCTATGAAGCCAGCATCACCCTAATACCAAAACCAGATAAAGACAACACAATGAAAGAGAATTACAGGCCAATATCCTTCATGAACATAGATGCCAAAATTCTAGCAAACCGGATCCAGCAGTACATCAGAAAGATCATACACCATGATCAAGTAGGATTTATTCCCAGGGAAGCAAGGATGGTACAATATCTGCAAATCAAAAAATGCGATATATCACATAAACAAATTGAGAGAGAAAAATCACATAGGCATATCAATTGATGCAGAAAAAGCATTTGACAAAGTCCAACATGCTGTCTTAATAAAAGCTCTCAACAAGGTGGAAATAGAAGGATCATACCTCAACATAATAAAAAGCATATATGACAGGCCCACAGCCAACATTATACTCAATGGAAAAAAACTAAAACCATTTCCCCTAAGAACAAGATCAAGACAGGGATGCCCACTCTCATCACTCCTGTTCAGCATAGTATTTGAAGTAATAGCCATTGTGATTAGACAAGAAGAAGAAATGAAAGGCATCCAAATTGGAAAAGAAGAAGTAAAACTATCCTTATTTGCAGATGACATGATACTGTACTTAGAAAACCCTAAATTCTCCCTCAAAATTATTAGACTTAATAAATGAATTTGGCAATGTAGCAGGATACAAAATTAATGCCAAGAAATCAATGGCATTTCTATATATCAATAGTGAACTTACAGAGAGACTTAAAAAGCAATCCCAATTACCATCACACCAAAAAAATTAAAATACTTAGAAATAAACTTGAATAAGGAGGTAATAGACCTATACACAGAAAACTACAGGACACTGAACAAAGAGATAGAGGAAGACACAAACAGATGGAAGAACATACCATGTTCATGGATTGGTAGAATCAATGTCATCAAAATGTCCACACTACCCAAAGCAATCTGTAGATTCAATGCACTCCACATTTATAAAACCAATGGCATATTTCACAGACCTAGAAAAAACTTTCCAAAAATTCATTTGAAAAAAAAAAAAAGGACCCCGAATACCTCCAGCAATCCTAAGAAAGAAGAACAAAGTAGGTGGGATCTCAATACCAGATATTAAGCTGCATTAAAAAGCCATTGTTCTCCAAACAGCCTGATACTGGCATAAGAACAGACATATAGATCAATGGAATAGAAGAGGAACCCAGAAATTGACCCAAATAACTAAGCTCAATTAATATTTGACAAAGGAGGCATGAACATACAATGGAGTAAAGATAGTTTCTTGAATAAATGGTGTTGGGAAAATTGGACAGATACATGCAAAAACATGAAACCAGACCACCAACTTACATCATACATAAAAATAAACTCAAAATAGATAAAGGGCTTAAACATAAGACAGGAAACCATAAAAATACTAAAGGAATCCACAGGCAGCAAAATCTCAGACATATGCCAAAGCAGTTTCTTCATTGATACAGCTCCTAGGGCAATGGAAACTAAAGAGAAAATAAACAAATGGGTCTACATCAAAATAAAAAGTTTTTGCACAAGAAAAGAAACCATCAACAAAACAAGGAAGCACACTGCAAGGGAGAACATATTTGCCAATGTTATGACCGATAAGGGTTTAATCTCCAACATTTACAGGGAACTCATACAACTTAACAAAAGGAAGATTAACAATCTAATAAAAAAAATAGGCAATAGACCTAAATAGACACTTTTCAAAAGAAAACAGAAGGAAGGCCAAGAGACATATGAAAACATGCTCAAAGTCACTAATCATCAGACAAGTGCAAATCAAAATGACAATGTGGTACCATCTAACACCTGTCAGAGTGGCTATCATCAACAAATAAGTGCTAGAGAGGATGTGGAGAAAAAGGAACCCTTGTGCACTGATGGTGGGAATGCAGACTGGTGCAGCTACTGTGGAGAACAGCATAGAGTTTCCTCAAAAAACTAAAAATGGAACTCGCATTTGACCCAGTGATCACTTTTAGGAATAAATCCCAAGAAATTAGAAACACCAATCAGAAAGGATATATGCACCCCTATGTTCATAGTCGCACAACTCACCATAGTTAAGATTTGAAAACAGCCTAAGTGCCCATCAGCAGATGAGTGGATTAAAAAACTGTGGTACATCTATACAATGGAAAACTATGCTTTGCTAAAAAAAAAAAGGAGGAATTCTTACTATTTGCAACAGCATGGATGGACCTGGAGACCATTATGCTAAGTGAAATAAGCCACAGAGAAAGAGAAATATGACATGATCTCACTCATTTATGGAATATAATGAACAACATAAACTGATGAACCAAAACAGATCCAGAGACAAAGAAGCATCAATCAGACCATGAAACCTCAGAGGGAAGGTAGGGGAGGGTGAGGGTAAGGAAGAGAGATCAACGAAAGGACTTGTGTGCAGTCATATAAGCCTAGCCAATGGACACAGACAACAGGGAGGTGAAGGCATGATTGGGGAGGTATGGAGGGGCAATGGGAGGCTAAGGACACCTATGTAATACCTTAATCAATAGAGAAAGTAAAAAATAATAAAATAGCGATGGCATATATCACAGATCTAGAAAAAATACTCTAAAACTTTATATCGAACAAAAGAAGTACAAAGTTGTAGGGAATCACAGTACCGGATAGCAAGTTATACTACAAATACACTGTATACAAAACAGCCTGGTACTGGCACAAGAACAGACACATAGATCAATGGAACAGAACAGAAAACACAGAAATCGACCCAAGCCATTATATTCAATTAATATTTGACAAAGGAGGTAAGAGCATATAAAGGAATAAAGACAGTCTGTTCAATGAATGGTGTTGGGAAAATTGGACAGATACATGCCAAAAAATTAAACTAGACCACCGACCTATACCATACACAAGAATGAACTCAAAATGAATAAACAACCTAAGTGTAAGTTGTGAAACCAATCAAATCCCAGCAGTAACATAGGAAACAAAATCTGAGATATCTCACATAGACTAATTTTCACCGATACATAATGTTGGGCAAGAAAAACAAAGGAAAATATAAACAAATGGGTCTGTATTATAATAAAAATGTCTGCACAGCAAAGAAAACAACATTAAAGTGAAAAGGAAACACACTATTGAGAGAATATATAATAAGTTGTTATTTCCAAAATATATAAAGTACTCATACCACTCAACAAAAGAAAGACAAACAATCCAAGTAAGAAATGGGCAGAGGACCCAGACACTTCTCCAAAGAGGACATACAAATGAAACATTTGAAAAAGTGCTCAACTTCAATAATCATCAGAGAGATTAAAATTAAAATGACAATGAGGTACCACCTCACACCTGCCAGAATGTCTACCATTAATAAATCAGCAAAAAACAAGTGCTCTCAATGATGTAGAGAAAAAGGAAGCATTGTACACTGCTGGTGGGAATGCAGCCACTATGGAAAACAGTGTGGAATAAATCCTAAGCAACCCGAAACAACAAAGAGAAAGAATATATGCAGCCCTATGTTCATAGCAGCATTACTTATTTTTTTTAATCATTATTGTGTTAAGTATTATATATGTCCTCCTTCCCCCCCCCCCATTGACCTCTTCTAGCCCCACCCTGCCCTGCACCCCAGGCCTTCACCACCCTATTGTCAATGTCAATGGGCTATGAATATATGCATACAAGTTCTTTGGTTGATCTCTTCTTACCCACACCCTCTCTCCTGCCTCCTCTGTGAGGTTTGACAGTCTGTTCCGTGCTTCTGTTTTGTTCATCAGTTTATTTTGTTCATTAGATTCCACAAATGAGTAAGATTATGTGATATTTATCTTTCTCTGACTGGCTTACTTTGCTTAGCATAATACTTTCCAGGTCCATCCATGCTATTGCAAATGGTAAGAGTTCATTCTTTTTTAGAGCAGTGTAGTATTGTGTTCTGTAAATGTAACATTTAGGATGTTTGCAAATCTTAGCTATTGTAAATTACACTAGCAACATTATTAATAATAACTAAGATATAGAAAAGGCCCAAGTGCCCATCAGTAGATGAAAGAATAAAAAGTTTGGTACACTTACACAATGGAATACTATGCAGCTGTATAAAAGAGGGAAGAGCTCTATTACCTGTTGAGATAGCACAGAGGGGCCTGGAGGTGATTATGCTAAGCAAAATATGCCATTCAGAGAAAAACAACTATCACATGATCTCACTTTTATGTGGAATCTAATGAACACAAACTGGTGAATAAAATAGAACCAGAGGCATGGAAACACGGAACAGAATGACTAATCTCAGAGGGAAGGGGAAAGTGGGTGCAGAAGAGATTAATCAAAGAATTTACTGGTGTGGGCATATATGCATTGCCCATGAACACAGACAATAGGGCCAGGGGTGGGGTGGGAACTGGGTGGTGTGTCCCAAATTATCCTAACTTTCCAATTATTTCTGGGACGTAGCGCAGGTGGTCCAACTCCCAATCCAAGGATATACCTTCATGAGGGTTGAGGGACACTTAATATGATTGAGCCAAATTATTAATACTCGAAAGGAAGACAGACACACATTTAAGCAAACCCACTCAGGGTTTATTTACCAGTCACCGATGGCTTTCAGCACTTGCAAGGCCACCCAGAGGGTCCACTGAAAGACACATGCAAGGTCGGGGTTGCAGCTGCTGGGTTTCGGTCATCCAGGAGGCCAGGTCTGGCCCTTCACTGGAGCAGGCAGAGCAGAGGGGTCAGCTTTCCCGGAGCTGGAGACAAGTCTGTGGAGGGCAGACAAGCATCTGATACGAGGCGCTTGGGTTCCTGCTTTTATGCCGTCTTCAGTGTGTCTTTATCGGGCCCTCACATCTGTTATCCACGTCATTCTGACGAAAGGCCAGGCACTCCGAGCCTTATCAGCACAGTGCAGATTTTAGGGTTACGTCTTAAAATGGAGTCTATTCTAACATAAAGTTAGTAATCTAAAATGGAGTCACTTAAACTAAGTTCACACACATTTTTGTGTATTCTAGTTACTGTAATGTGATCAAAGAAGTGTGTGTAAGCATAAGGAAAGATACATTTATTCTCTCATGCCAGCACACACTTCCCATGTCACATACATTCATATCATAGTAAATAAATCATAATAAAGCATTTTTTAATCCTAACAAATCTAGTTGAATCACATGAGCCACACATCCTAATGTCACACAAATACATTCTTTGATTATAGGTTACTCAAACTCAAATCTTTAAAAAAAAAGATTCTCACAATCTAAAAAAAAACCATGACCATTAATAAGTATGCCATTATCTGTTGAATGCACAAATATTTTAATTATATG
This sequence comes from Murina feae, assembly GCA_004026665.1. Classification (NCBI taxonomy): domain Eukaryota; kingdom Metazoa; phylum Chordata; class Mammalia; order Chiroptera; family Vespertilionidae; genus Murina; species Murina feae. Next base: position 11,842 of record PVJC01034154.1, on the reverse strand, counting down.
AGTACCTGTCAGAGCTGATTTAATTTCTACTTATGTATATTTTTTCGTGTTTTCCAAATTTTCTGTGGCAGCATGTATTTTTACAATTGAAAAAAAAGTAGGACACATTTTTTAAACAAGAAAATAAAAGACACACTATGTCAACTTTTGAATGGCTACCTTTTGGGTAACCACTCGCCTTTACACACCAAACATGTGTAAGCACAGAAGTTACTAAATGTTCCCAGAAATCACTGGAAATTTCCCTCCAAGAAGTACACACATGTTGATGTTTCTTGGAATTTCTTATAGCTGGTTTCCCTTCTCTGGTTTCAGACTGTCTTGGTCCCAAAAATCACTGGGCTGCAATTATACAATAAACCCATTGTACCAGTAAAAAAAAAAAAATCACACTTAAATCACACACCTTAAATATATTTCTATAACATGGTGGTGGCAAGGGGGAGAAAGGGAGAGACATTTGTAATACTTTAAACAATAAAGATTTTTTTAAAAGAAAGCTAAGCAATAAAGTTAATTACTCTCTTTAAAAGTATAATTGAAACACCAGATCCCTGGCCTGGTAGATCAGTTAGTTAGGGTCTCATCTGATAGGCCAATCTTCTAGGTTTAATCTCCTGTCAGGGCACATACAAGAAGCAAACAAATGAATGCATAAATAAGTGAAAAAAAACAAATTGATTCTCTCTCTCTCTCTCTCTCTCTCTCTCTCTCTCTCTCTTTCTCTCTTTCTCTCTCTCTCATCAATAAATAAAAATTTTAAAACCCATGAGAATGGGTTATATATTTTTCAATCATATATTTTACAAAAGAGGACTGATATACTCTCTGCATGTATTTGTACTCTCAAAACTCAAAAATAAGAAAATGGAGAATAAGTTGAAAACAGACCAAAGATTTAAACTGGCATTTCACCAAAGAAATTATATAGATCATAAGCAAATATATGAAAAGATGCTTACCATCAATAGTTATTAGGAAAAGTTAAATCCCAGTAAGATGCCACTACTTACATATTTTAATAAACATCTAATATTTAAAAATTGACCAACTATAGTTGAGGATTTGGAACAACTGAAACCCTCAGTTCCAGTTTCACACCTCCTGGGAATTTAAAATGGTGCAATCACATTGGAAAACACTTTGGAAGATCCTCAAATGGTTAAACATGCAATTACAATGAGTCAACAACCCAAAAATAAATGAAAGCATATGTCCACATCAAGACGTATGCATGAATTTAATAGCAACTATATTTGTAAGTAAAAAACTAGAAACAACAGACGTGTACATCAATATGTAAATGGGTGAACACATTGTGGCATACTGATGCCAAGAAATGGTGCTCAGCAATAAAATCAAATGAACTCCTGATATACGCACAACTTAGATGAATCTAAAAAAATACAGTGACAGAAAGAAGAAGGCTAAAATATAGCTACTTATTATTTCATTTACAGAAAATTCTAAAAAATGAAAAGTAATCTATAGAAACAGAAAGAAGAGTAACGGTTGCCTGTGGATAGGGAGAGGACATTTGAGGATGATAGAGATCTTCATTATCTTGAATACAGTGATGCCTTCATGATATACATATATCAAAACATCACATTTTGTACATTAAATATGGAATGTTTGTTGTATGTCAATCATACCACAATAAAGCTATTTAAAAATATAATAATAATTCCCTACTGTTTTAATCCTCCCCTGAGGATATGTTTACTAATTTTCAGAGAGAAAGGAAAGGAGGGAGGGAGGGAGAGAGAGAGATAGAGAGAGATCCTTTGGTTGTCTTCTGTGCTCACCCCAACCAGGGATCAAACCTGCAACCTAGTTATGTGCCCTAACCAGGAATTGAATCTGCAACCTTTTAGGTGTATGGGATGATGCTCCAAGCAACTGCATCACCTGGCCAGGGCAACATTATCTTACTTGTTAAAAGCTATACATTTTCACAATTGAAAAATTCAAAAACACAGAGAAGCAAGGCAAAAAAAAGCACTATAGTTCCAATCACCTGGAGACAAGTATTTTTACTTTGGCACACATTAGCAAAGATTTTTCTGTACAGATTTCTATATAGTTTTGTCAAAGACAGTATATAGTACATACCACTTACCATCTGCTTTTTAAAATTTACTGATGTTTTGGAGACCTTTCCAATATAATAAAATTCAACAACACCTCCCCAAAAGGAAGAATGGAAGAAAGGGAGTAAAGAGAAATAAGAAGGAGAGAGGGAGGAAGATGAACAAACAACTGATACATACAACATTGATGAACTTCAAAATAATTATGTTGAGTGAAAGAAGCCAGAGCCTGGCAAAAAAATATGTACTGTACAGCTTCAAACTCTAGAAAAATAAAGTAACCCAGAGTGACAGAAAGCATATTAGTGGTTGCCTGGAGCTGGGAAGGGACAGGCATTGGGCTTAGAGGGAGACATGAAGAAACTTTTGGCTGGATCTGCCCATTACTTTGATTATAGCATCGACTTCATGAGTGCGTAGGTATGTCAAAACTTGTCAAATTGTACAGTTTAAATATGTGTGGTTTATTATATGTTAATTGTTTCTCAAAAAAACTTAAAAATTCATAGATGGAGAAATTGAGGCTTAGAGAGGACATAGAATACTGAAGGGCACACAGCAACTCCATTGCTGAGCTAGGACTAAAACAATTTTTGGTTTCCTAATCTGGTACTTTTTTCACTGCGCCATGATACCCGATAGGCTCTGGTGAGAAGGCTCTACTCAAATTTCCTCTTCCATTGTACTACTTCTGGGTCTCTCTCCACTGGAGATCCATGAGAAAGTCCCTGAGATCCCCCCTGCCCCACCACAGACCTGCTTTTCTCTCTGCCATAGGCCACTTACTTTGACCTCTTTCTCCTTAGACATTAACCAAATCCCAGGTTACTTCTGAGTCACGCTTACCTGTCTCACAGGCACTTTTCCCATGCTCAATTAGGCAATGACTCTATGGACTTGACATTCCTGGACTCTTGGGCAGCACTTCCCAGGCTGGATCCATATCATGATCTTGGGTCTTCCCCCAACCCCAAGTTCCCTGCTCTATACTACTTAGGCAACCTGGAGGCATTAAGCAAGGGCTGACCAATGATCCTCCTGTTGTTTACAGATGAAGACACTGAGGCCCACAGCCTTATTCATGACAGGGGAGAAAACATGGCCTGTATCACCATGCCCTGTCCATTCCCCTGTCTGGCTCTCTGACATTTTAGCATCTCTGACATTTTAGCATCTCTGCCTTTCTACCTCTAGCTTACCTAGATACCTTATTTGACCAGAACCCTGTGAGGTTGGGAAAGGAACTCTGAGCCCATGAGCCAGAATGAATGAGTGCAGCTGGGACTGGCAAAGGTATATAGAGCTCAGCAGCTGCTCCCTACTAGGTTAGCAAGTATTTGCAACCTATATAGGAATATGTGCCTGCTCCAATGATCTCCAACCACTAGGGAAGAACAGCAGAGGTCAGATGGCTAATTTTTTAAAGATCTGATTTCAGGAAGCATCAGGACCTTTGCAGAGCCAAAACAAGAAACAAATGCTGAAATAATGAGCCTCTTCCTGCCCTGAGATGGAAACTGTATAGGTCCCAGCCCTCATCTTTGAGAACACTTTTGAACTAAGTAGGTAGCCAATTTGAGTAGCTCCTTCCAGTTAGTTAGCAACCCAAGGAGACAGGATTATCACTCTGTCTATAGAAGCAGTTCTCCCCATCCATGTAGTACAGCATTATGAAGGAAATCTTGGAAGGAAACATTAGGACAAATGACAAGGTAATCAATCCAGGGAAGATTGGCTTCCAAGATCACTAAGCCTTCAATTTTCAGAATTGAGATAAATACTAATGTTGGTTGCACAGTTAGGGCCACCTGCTATGGCTTCATGAAGTGTCAAAGCCAAAGTAAATCTCACTTTTGAGATTAGGCTGTGTTCCTACCTCTGAGCAGGAATCTTCTGACAACCCCTAGCACACTTGGATTCCTTGTCAAAGCAAAGGGATGGAGCAGAGAAAAGAGGGCAGAGTAAGGGGGTATAAAAACATGGGCATAGCTCAGTTTTCAATCTAAAACGTCCTTTTCACTCTCATATACCATACACATAAATAAACACAAAATGGAGTAAAGACTTAAATGTAAGACCATAAAACTCCTAGAAGAAATCATAGGTAATAAACTATTTGACATTAGTCTGAGTAATATCATTTTGGATATGTCCCCTTAAGCAAGGGAAACAAAAGCAAAATTAAACAAATGGGACTTCATCAAACTAAAAAGCTTCTATATAACCTGGCCATGTTGGCACAGTGGTTGAGCATTGAACTATGAAAAAGGAAGTCATGGTACCATTCACATGCCTGGGTTTTGGGCTAGATCTCCAGTAGGTGGCATGCAGGAAGTAGCCTATCAATGTGTCTTCTCTCTCTCTCTCTCTCTCTCTCTCTCTCTCTCTCTCTCTCTCTCTTTCTCTCTCCCCTCATCTTCTCTCTAAAATCAATAAAAATATATTTTGAAAAATTTTTTAAATGAATAAAAAAATAACTATATAGTGAAGGAAACCATCAACAAAACAAAAAGAATGGGAGAATATATTTGCATATTCACAAATGATATATCCAATAAGGAGATGATAACTGATAATCAAAATATATAAGAAACTCATGCAACTCAATGACAAAAAAATAAACAATCCAATCCAAAAATGGTTAGAGGACATGAAGAGACATATCCCTCAAAGAAGACATACAGATGGCCACAGACATATGAAAAGATTCTCAATATCACTAATCATCAGAGAGATGCAAAACAAAACCACAGTGAGATACCAGTTCACACCTGACAGGATGGCTTTATCAAAAAGTCAACAAATAAAAAGTGTTCAAGATGTGGAGAAAAGGAATTGTTTGTGCACTGTTGGTGGGAATGCAAATTGGTGCAGCCACTAAGGAAATCAGTGAGAAGAATCCTCAAAATAACTAAAAATAGATCTATCTCATGACCCAGAAATTCCACTTCTGGTGTTATCTAAAGAAAATAAAAGCACTATTTTGAAAAGATATGTTCATTATTTGTAATGTAAATACATATGTATAAATATGTATTATGGCATTATTTACAATAGCCAACATATAGAAGCAACCTAGGTGTCCATCAATAGTTGGATAAAAATGGATCAAATGATGTGATATATATTGATATTAGGCAGCATTAAAAAAGAATGAAATCTTTCCATTTGAAACACGTGGATAGACCTGGAGGATATTATGCTAAGTGAAATAAATCAGACAGATAAAAACAAATGCAGTGTGGTTTCAATTATATGTGGAATCTAAAAAAAAAACCAAAAAAAAACAAAAACAGACTCATAGAAACATAGTCCAGTAGGGATGGGGTGGGGGAATAGGTAAAAATTGTGAAGGGGAAGCCCTGGCCAGTGTGGCTTAGTTGATCGGATATTGTCCAGTGCACTGAAAGGGTCCAGGTTCAATTCCCAGTCAGGACACACGCCTGGGTTGCAGGCACGATCTCCGGTGGGGTATGTGTGGGAGTCAGCCGATCGATATCTCGCTCTGACATCAATGTTTCTCTCTCACCTTTCCTGCCTCTCTCTAAAAATCAACCAGAAATCTTTTTTTTTAATGTGAAGGCAAAGATAGGCAATAATAGTGCTATAAGCTTACATGGTGACAGGCTATTATTAGAATTAGTAAGATATGAAAATGTTGAATCACTATACTATATACCTGAAGCTAATATAGCTAATTTAATATTGTATACCAACCAAAATCATTTTTAATGCATTTTTCAGGGATACTGATACTTTCTGTTAAGTGTTTCTGAGAAAGATGGGGAAAATAAGGGAAAGAGCAGAGGAAGGAAATTACAAGTCCTTGCAGACCACAGGACATTACAGTGGTTGGCAACTTTCTTCCCAACTGAGAAATTTCCTTAAGCCTCAGCTTGGCCATCCTGGAACTTGAGCGTGTACCACCACAGGAAAGTTCTGGGATGAATAGACATGAATTTAAGAACAAGATCTTCTACTTGCTGTTGGACCTTAAGCAACTTACTTCACATCTCTCTAAGCCTGTTTTTTCTCTAGAAAATATATATTATAAAAGCACCAATTAAATGTTTACTTTGTGAAGGTAAAGTGAGGTAATGTAAGAGACCTGGCATGTAGAAATGAAACATTTTTCTGGGGAGAGCAGATGAGGACAGTCATTCCTTTCAAGCTGCTACTGAAGGAAACCCCATACCCATACAATAAATCCCTCATTTAGCTAGCTCTTGTTTGTTGAGTGGCCATTATGTAACAGTTTGTCTTTGTTTGCACAAGTAAATAACTGCTCAGAGCAGTGAGTCCTCATTGAACCCCATGGGCTCCAGCACATCCCAAAATATGAAATGCAGCAGCAGGAAACCTGACCATGGAAACCAGGAGCCAGACTCTCAGTAGGGCAAAGTACAATCTGGTGAAGTACAATCTGGGCCTGGTCTGGGCACTAGCTACATAGTATAGTTGGCAGACTCTCAGTAGGGCAAAGTACAATTGGTGAAGTACAATCTGGGCCTGGTCTGGGCACTAGCTACTTATCAGAGAGGTGCTTCTACAGTAGGTGTGGACATAGTATAGTTGGCAGAGGGATGGAGGTCAAGATTTTAAATCCCCTCTCTCAATTCAATATACCAGGAAGAGCAAATCATCATCATGGCAAGGATGAGTGGTGGTGGGTGGGTGGAGGGGCAGGGAAGGCAATAGCCCTGCTCATGCCAGCACTGAGGAAGCCAGAACCCATAGACTCAAAATAAATGTCTCAGCAGCAAGAAGGTCCTAGCACTACTGTATTTTAATTTCAATTCGAACTCACTTTAAAGATCCTCTTGTCTTCCAAAACACTTTTCCAGTACTTGTCTCATTAGATCCTCATAATAGCTATGCAATTTAGATAGGCTAGCATATGTCCTCCTCTAATGACTTATGTAACTTTGTTCTTTAGCCTGCTTTAGTCTACTTGAATAATGAGGAAGACAAACTTAGCTGTCTGAATTTGTAGGCCAGAGACTAGATACGCCTATACTCTCATGCCATGCCAGATGTATTTTTTAATTGGATAGAAGTGTTGTTTTCAAGGCCACCAGGGAGAAAACCACTAATGAGTTAAATGTCAGTGGGAAATTTTATGGGTACCCAGACATAACACCAAGTTTCCTATTTCCTGACACATCCACGTCAAGGCCCTGATTATGTCTGTGGTTTCTGTTTATAAAAGCTTGCCTAGCCCTACCCAGTTTGGCTCAGTAGATAGAGCATCGTTCTGTGGACTCAAGGGTCCCAGGTTCAATTCTGGTCAGGGACATGTACCTTGGTTGTGGGCACATCCCCAGTGGGGAGTGTGCAGGAAGCAGCTGATTGATGTTTCTCACATCGATGTTTCTAACTCTCTGTCCCTCTCCCTTTCTCTCTGTAAAAAATTCAATAAAATATATTTTTTTAAAAAAGCTTGCCTAGCACCAAGGTCGGTGCTGTTGCAGGCAAAGGGCTTCCTGCATGGAGGTGCCTGTAGCAGTCGCTGACCAGCTCACTCAATAGATTCTCGCTTGCTGCTTAAGACCTAATTGGAGTTGGTGGTCTTATTCTCGCGAATGTTGCTCCATAACATTTGGAGGCACCAGCAAGATACCTGGCATGGGTGAGAGGGACCCCCTACCTAGGGCAGGAGGCCCTCCCCCATCCACCACCCTGCAAGGGGCAAGGGCTTACTGAAAAATCCTGCAGGAGGTAAGGACTAGAGGCACCTGGGGTGAGATCTCACAGTGGGGAGTCAAGTGGAGGGCTGGATGTAGTACTACCTTCCGACTTCAGCCGGTGACCACGATGGTGATCACAGCAACAGGCTAGTGTGACTTTCAGTTGCACAGGACGTGTTTGTCTGGTCTTTGTTGTCTTGGTCTTTGTTGTCTTAGTGTTTGTTGTCAAAATGGGACAGGGGTCGTCTGCTTCTATGTGCTCCCTGCTGCAATGTTTCCTTAAGAATTTTCAGGACTTGAAGAAGAGAACTGGAAACTACGGGTATGATGTTAATGCTTTTGATTTACAGTGATTCTGTGAAAGGGAGTGGCCCACTTTCCAGGTGGGGTGGCCAGATGCAGGGTCTTTTGATCTGACCATAGCCTACCGGGTCCATCATGTCATATACAGCCGCCCCGGGCATCCTGATCAAATTATATCCAGGTTTGGGTGGACATTTTGTCCGAGAAACCTTGGTGGCTTAAGGCATGTCTCCCGAGGGAAAAATTGGGACACAGACAGACAATTCTTTTGGCTGGGCCCCAGAAGGGGAAGGCTCCCCTGGTCCTTCAGGGAGAGCAGGAGGAGCCCATCAGCTGGTCGCCCCCTTAAGCTCCCCGGTGTCAAACTCGGGAGAGCCTCTACCTCAGACCCAGGACCCGACACCAGTTCCGGGGTCAGTTGTCTCCCCTGTGGACCCACCGATGGCAGGGGCTTTGTCATCCACCAACCACTTCAGTACGTCTTTTATCAGACAGGGAACAGAATATGGGGCTTATGGGGGTACTGAGTCAGTGGCCCCAGTGCCCACCTGCCCTTAAGGCAGGCTGGGCCACAGGACCTGGGCCTGGACGGCCAGCTTTTCATGATATATGCCCCTTTTTCCACCAATAATTTGTATAATTGGAAGAATCAAACCCTTCTTTTTCTCAGAATCCTCAGGGGTTGATCTCCCTCCTTGAGTCAGTCTTTTTCACCCATCAACTGACCTGGTATTATTGCCAACAATGCCTCCAGACTCTGTTTACTTCTGAGGAGAGGGAGAACAGGGAGAGATAGGTTTTTGTTGATTTTTACTTATCAAAACTAAACTAAATTCAAGGTTGTAAGTTTTCTGCAAGCACAATTAAACTTTCTCTGCCCTGGTTTATTCTTTTTAAACCTTCCAATGCTAAATTAGACAGATACAATATTCTTGAAATTACATAAGGAAACATATAGCAGTTTGTACTAGACAAGTTTCAATTTACCTGTTCTTAGTTTTATCATAGAAGGTCTAGGTATATTTTCTTGAAAGTAAAAGTACATTTAAAATGTGTTCATAGGGGGAAGGAAGATGGCTGCCGATGAGAAGGCAGACTGAAAGACAGTGAGAGAGAGAGAGAAGGAACGGAGGGTGTGTGGATGTACCAAGCGTGGAAATTTGTGGGTGTGCAACAGCTATACTCCAGAGGACTGTTGGAGAACCCGAATGGGGCTCCCTTAACCGGGCGCTGCCTCCACTGCTGCTGAAATCTCTCCCAGAGCTGTGGACTCAGCTGCGGGGACCGGGCCATCTTGGGTGACTGTTACAAGAAACGTATACATCCAGGGATACTGCAAACAGGTCACCCAGGGACCAGGCAGGAACCCAGGAACACCGGAGCTCAAGCCAAGAATTCGTGGACCCAGACAAGCCCTGCACCTCCTCACGGACAGGAGAGAAAAAAACTATATAACCAGATACCCAGAGAAGATAGATCATGGGGAGACAAAGAAACAGCCCGCATATGAAAGAAAAACAGGCATCACCAGAAAGGGAAGTAAATGAAATGAAGGCAAGTAACTTGTCGGAGAAAGAATTCAGGGAAAAGGTCATAAGGTGGTTGAAAAGAATGGAAGACAAATTTGACAGTATGTGTAAGAACCAAGAGGAAATGAAGAAGAACCAAGAGGAAATGAAGAAGAACCAAGAGGAAATGAAAAAGAAGAAAGAAGAAATGCAAAATGACATCACTGCTATGAAGAACTCAATAGAAAGCATCAAGAGTAGACTAGAAGAAGCAGAGGACCGCATCAGTGAGCTATAAGACAAGGTAGAAAAAAATACCCAAGCAGAGCAGCGCCTAGAAAAAAGAATTAAAAAGCAGGAGGAGAGCCTAAGAGAACTTTGGGACAATACAAAACGAAACAACATATGCATAATAGGGGTGCCAGAAGGAAAGGAAACTGAGCAAGGAATAGAAAACTTGTTTGAAGAAATAATGACAGAAAACTTCCCTGAAATAGGGAAGAAAAAACCTACGCACATCCAAGAAGGCCACAGAGTTCCAATCAAAATAAACCCCAAAAGACCAACACCAAGGCACATTATAATTAAATTGGCAAACACCAATGACAAAGAAAGAATCTTAAAAGCGGCCAGAGAGACGCAGAAAGTTACCTACAAAGGCTCTCCAATCAGACTAGCAACTGATTTCTCAACAGAAACACATCAGGCAAGAAGGGAATGGAATGAAGTACACAAAGTCATGCAAAGGAAGGGTATGAATTCAAGAATACTATAACCAGCAAGGCTATCGATCAAAATTGAGGATGAAATTAGGAGCTTCACAGACAAAAAAGGACTAAGGGAGTTTGTTACTACCAAACCAGCAATGCAAGAAATGTTAAAGGGCCTACTGTAAAAAGTAAAAATAGGAAACGAAGAAGGAACACAAGGGTAAAGAATAAAAATGGCGACAAACAAGTATTTATCAACAATAACTTTAAATGTAAATGGATTAAATGCTCCAATCAAAAGGCATAGGGTAACTGAGTGGATAAGAAAACATGACCCACATATCTGCTGTTTACAGGAAACCCACCTCAGGAAAAAAGATGCACACAGACTGATGGCGAAAGGATGGAAAAATGTTTTATAGGCCAATGGAAATGAAAAAAAAGCTGGGATAGCAATACTTATATATGACAAATTAGATCTCAAAGTGAAGGACATAAAAAGAGATAAGAAAGGCCACTTCATTATACTAAAGGGAGCCATTCAACAAGAAGAAATAACTCTGGTAAACATATACGCACCAAATATAGGAGCACCCAAAAACATAAAAAAACTTCTGGAAGATATCAAGGGAGAGATTGACAGCAATACAATCATAGTGGGGGATTTTAATACCCCACTATCACCGTTGGACAAATCCTCTAAACAAAAAATCAGCAAAGAAACATCAATCCTAAATGACTCACTAGAGCAGATGGACTTCATAGACATCTTCAGAACACTTCACCCCAAAGCCACAGATTATATATTCTTTTCAAGTGCACATGGGTCATTCTCAAAGATAGACCATATTTTGGGTCACAGGCAAAGTCTCTTCAAATTCAAGAAGATAGAAATCATATCAAGCATCTTCTCAGATAACAATGGCAAAAAACTGGAAATCAATTACAATAAAAACAATCCAAAAAAATCAAACACATGGAGACTAAACAGCATGCTATTAAATAATGACTGGGTTACCACAGAGATCAAAGAAGAAAAAAAAAACGTCATTGCAACAAATGACAATGAAAACACAACAATCCAATATCTATGGGACACAGTGAAAGCAGTCTTGAGAGGGAAGTTCATAGCTCTACAAACCTACTGTAGAAAACAAGAAACAATGATAATAAATTACCTAACCCTGCAACTCGAAGATTTAGAAAAAGAGCAACAAGAAACGCCCAGTGTAAGCAGAAGGAAGAAAATTATAAAGATCAGAGCGGAGATAAATGACTTGGAGACCAAAAAGACAATACAAAAGATCAATGAAACCATGAGCTGGTTCTTTGAAAGGATAAACAAGATTGATGCACCTCTAGCCAGGCTCACCAAGAAGCAAAGAGAGAGGACCCTAATAAAATCAGAAATGAAAAAGGAGAAATAGCAACAGTCCCTACAGAAATACAGAGGATTGTTAAAGAATACTATGAACAACTCTATTCCAACAAACGGGACAACCTCGAGGAAATGGACATATTCCTAGAAAAGTACAATATTC
>PVJC01034153.1:0-18965 GCA_004026665.1 Murina feae | reverse complement strand
AAAACAGAAAATTATGACAGGTTATAATATTTCTTCCAGGGCATGTGTATGCATGCATATAATGTTATTGTATTTTAGTTGTTTCATGGTCCTATGAAAAGAGTTTAAAGCATAGTTATTGAATAACTAAATTTTCTAATTTACCATTACTTTGCAAATGGTTTGGATTACATATTTCTTATGAGAATTATCCTCTAAAAACAGAATCCCCATAGGATTCTAATGCACACTTCCTGGAATATATTAATTTAGATGAAAAGCCCTTGTTATTTTTAAAATTCTAAATGGACAAATCGTGTTTCTAATGCCCTTAGGTTTGAGTTATCTTTAGTTTTCGATATCTACTGATGCTAAAGAGTTTTCCTGTTCTGTTTGTAGCATCTCAAAAGCATATGAGTGACTTTAACTTAAAATTAAATTGGTTTTGCCAAGAATATTTTTATGACTACATCAAGTTGTAAACGGTGTACAGATCATATTGGCGATTGCATTTATAAAACATCATCAGATGATGGTTCAGGGACTGGTAAAAATACTGCTGCAGAGATTATATGCTCTTTTTATATTTTATTTAATGTAAAAATATGCTATATTTCAAACACAGTTCATAGTGTGGTGTGTAATTTCCAATGCCAGTACCTACCTTGTAACAGGTAAAGTCACATTATGGTATCTATACAAGATGTCCATAGAAAAATCAAATTATGATTGATGCTTATAGTCTTTATACTCCAAATACCATTTATTAATGTGTGGTCCAAAGAAATGCACTATTGAATTTAAAATAGGTAAAAGAGTGCCTTGTCTTCAACAATGCTGGGAGATTTATATATGCAACTCTAGTTTAGGCCCCAAGTAGAGATTGATATTTGTTATTATTATAGTAATTTAAATTCAAGTTCAGAGCCAAATATAAGAGAAAAAATATTCATCTTTTGTAGATTTAAAGCCTTAAAAAAGTAAACTAAAACCCATCTGTTATGATTTGAAAAATACTCAATATTATATATCTCAGAAGGGACAGGTGAAATAATATAATTTTTCAGAACCTATCCAAAGTACTGAGAAAATTTTCAGACTAATATGTTTGCACCACATAATGTAAGATGCAGCATGACTTTTGAGGTGCAGCATGACTGGGTGGCAGTGGCTAAAAATTAGGTCTATAGGGTCAAAATTCTTGGGTTACATCCTTGTTCCACTACTTACTTCCCTTTAAGCCCAAACAAGGTAATCGGCTACTTTACATTTCAGAATGCAACTTCTACCTTTATTAATTAAGCTTCATAATACTTGCCAAGTACTTAAAATGGTGTAACTGGTTAATGTTAACTAGTTACACTATTTTAAATATTTATAAAAAATAAATAAAATTAATGTGTATTTTTAGTTTAGAGTTTCACGTTATCTTTCTACTCAATGTTGTGCAAAATATTCAGTCCATACTCACTGAGTGATCAACTGATTGTAGCTTAGATTAGCTACTTTTATATTTTCCAGCACAAGTCTGCCAGTGGGTTTGCTTTGCGAAGGTTAGTTCCTGTACAGATTGCTAAAAGTGAAATAGTCCAGGTAAGGGCTTGGAATGATGACTACAGGTTTTTTTCTCATGAAGCTACCAATTTTTCACAGGGAAAGGAAACTGAAATAAAATGGTCCACAGTGGAAGGTGTAAAACTGCTGAGCTGGAGAAGTTGGTCATATAGACATAAGCTTGGACCATAAATGAAAACATAATTCTAGGTTAAGCAGTTGACTGCCTTCAGAAAATGATGTGGGCCAATTTTAAGGTTTTTTCAAGAGTGAAAAGACTTCACCTCTCCTGCACATGGCTCCTGGGGAAGAACTAATTAGCAACTGAAATGCTGCACTAATAGGCTGAGCCTCATTGTCATTAACATATTGTAATGTAAAAAAGCACACTCACTTATGCATACACGTTCACACTTATATCCAAAATAAATCATTTGGCTCATGCATCATTGCCTACGCTTTTCTGAGCAGATATTTTAAGTTATTGAAAAATAAGTCCAAAGCAGTGTTTGAAGCACATTAATTAAATAGTGTCACAAAGCCTACTAAGTATCAGGCATTGGAAATACCAAAAGAAGCAGAATAGATTCTTCTATCTTGGAAGAAGATAATACACAATCAAAATACTTGATGGCACTTGCTGGGACAACATATCTTCTGGCACTGGAACCATTGCTTCTGCACTGCATTGCTGCTTATAATAGTCATGATTACGCTGGACCTGCCACTGAGGCTGCTGCACATGTGTGACAGGCATTCACTCCTCACAGCCACGATATGAGACAGGTACCATTTTGTCCCTAATTTTCACCTGAGAAAATACTATAGGAGCTAAAAGAACTCAGAACCAAATTTTGGGTCTATATTTAGCAACTGCATAGCACTCTCTAAAATGAAAAATGATCTTCTCTGAGGGTTATTTTATTTTCTCACCTTTTGTTCTTCTGGCCCATTTTATTCTTATTTTAACTTTATACTTTTTTTAAATACACTTTTAAACTTCCTCAAATTTTTTTTACGAGGTGGGAAATGTATATAGTTTCATCCATTGGCCTCTATAAAACGATAGCTTTTGGCTTTTCTTCTAACTTCTAAGCATTTCTCTAGATGTTCTGCAGACTCCTATTCTAACTACCCATTGAATTTAGATTTCACATGGCTTGAGATAATCTCTACTTCATACTTTATAGGCCTCTCACCTATTCCCATAACCTTAAGTTCTACCTATATGCACAATGATCTCTCGGTCTGATCTGCCTTCTGAGTGCAAAGCAGGTATGTTCACTCATCTCCTCAAAATCTCAGGGTGGAACTTCAACAATTTACTTGTTATTTCTATCCCTGCGAACCAATGAAATAAAACAGTTATGATCTTCTTTCAGAACATAATACCACCATTCACCCAGTTTCTCAGCCAAACAATTAGAAGTCATTCTTATGTTTATGTCTTCTTTACTACACTTCCTATATTTATTTCTGGAGTGTTCTCAAATTCATCCACTTTTCTTCATTCCCACCCCCAACACTCTAGTTTCAGATGTCTATTAAACCTATCCTACACTTATGATATAGCCTCCTAAGTGGTTTACTTACAAAATTAAGCTCTGACACTGAGCTCCAGTCCACTGAAGTGAAACTGATCTCTTCAATGCTAAAATTTTCTAAGTGGCATTCTGGTACTCTCAAAGGTGACAAAAGAAGACTCCTTTAAATGGCCCATAACATGCTTTATTGTTTGGGTCCTAACAAACACATTAAGCTTTTTCACTTCCTTGTACTTAATCATGGTCCTCCTACCACAGGACATTTCCACATGCTATTCAATCTGCCTGAATGTTTTCACTTCCCCTCTTTGCCAACTCTCTCTCCTTCATGTAACGACCAGGTCAAATTCCTTATTAGAGGGTACTATATTGTTATGAACCTTTATGTCATAACACTTTTCATATTTTCAAATTATATACATTCTCTCTCTCTCTCTCTCTCTCTCTCTCTCTCTCTCTCTCTCTCTCTCTCTCTCTGTGTGTGTGTGTGTGTGTGTTTTTCTATCTATCGAGAGAGAGGAGAAGTAATAATACAATATACAAATTTCTCCTGAATTTATAAACAACCTCATGGCAAGTTGGTTGTGTTAAATTTATACTATCTGTATCTCTGTAGCTAGATAAAAGTTATGTATTTAAATTAAATTACCACTGGTTATTCTGGAAATTATATAATATGAAAATAAATAGACTTCTAGATTATGCTAAATATAATACAAAATGCTTCTTATTTTTAGAAATATTTTTATTAATTTCAGAGAGGAAGAGAGAGAGAGAGAGAGAGAGAGAGAGAGAGAGAAACATCAATGATGAGAGAATCATTGATCAGCTGCCTCCTGCACACCCCCCACTGGGTATGGAGACCGCAACCCAGGCATGTGCCCTTGACTGGAATCGAACCTGGGACCCTTCATTCTGCAGGCTGACACTCTATCCACTGAGCCAAACCAGCTAGGGCAAATGCTTCTTATTTTAAGGGCTCCTGTTTACTTAACAGTCTGGAAGATGACACCCAAAAATGACATCTGGCTACAGGTTCAGAAATTTGAAAAAATAGAGTATAAATGCTGGATCTGTGCTGTTCAATGTGATAGCCACAAGCCATAAGTGTTATTTATACTCTCATTTAAATTTATTAAAATTAAATAATTTAAATGCAGTTTTTAGTCATACTAGCCATATTTTAAGTGCAATAGACAAGACAGATACAGAATGTTTTCATCATCACAGGAAACTATCACACAGTATTACCATATGTAGGATGGAAATGTGAAATGATATCAGAAAGAAAAATAGCCAAAGGGTTTCTGAGGTAAAATTAATGGCTTTCAAAGCACAAACTCTTAGAGAAATTACAAGCACATTTTAATGACTTTAAGCAGTTTGTGCTGGCTCATAAAATACAGTAATATCTTTCCTAAAACCCCTTTCTCCAGAGAGAATTCTATTTGTAGATATGTACAAATTTCCTGATGTTTTCTATAAGATAAATTCAAAACCTGCGTGTAAATGGCAGGATGCAGTTATAATGAAATAGGATTTAAAATTGCCAGGTTCAAAGATTTATCTAGAAAGTTATGTTCTTGTTTCAAATTTAGGGTTTCCCTTTTGATAGCAGGTTGCATAGATTAGCCCTCTAACTGCTTCGTTTCTGTTTATTTCTAGAAGAAACTCTTTTCTTGCTATTAGATGGTATATTTGAAGGCAAATTCAGAAGGTTCACTTGTATTTGTCACAGAATAAAGGTGAAACTGCACATGAAAACTTTCAAGCTCATTAATTCAATCCTTTGCAAGATGTGTGCTGAATCTTGCGCTAGACTCTGATGAAAAGGGGGATTAAGCCTTCCTTGGAAGAAGGAGGGCACTGGCCATGATGGAGTATTATTGGTAGAGGTAATATTTTGAACAAAGAACTGGAAGAGAGAAGAAACATATGGAGAATTTAAAGTAATTCAGTCTGGCTTTTGTGTTTGGAGAAACAGATGCAGAGAGGAAACATTCTCTCTCTCTCTCTCTCTCTTTCTCTCTCTCTCTCTCTCTCTCTCTCTCTCTCTCTCTCTCTCTACACACACACACACACACACACACACACACACACACACACACTAGAAGCCTATTGCAGAAAGATTCCTGCAAGAATAAGTCTTTCTGAGCCGGAGCAAAGCCCACCGAGGCATGCTTCGCTCCCTTCTCTGCTGCCTCGCTTCCTCCCATCTCTGCTGCCTCAGCTCCCTCCCTTCTCTGCCGCTTTGCTCCCTACCATCTCCACAGTCTCTGCTGCCTCAGCTCCCTCCCATCTTCACTGCCTCGATCCCTCCCTTCTGGGCCATTTTGCTCCCTTCTACCTCCACTGCCTCGCTTCCTCCCTTCTCTGCTGCTTGGCTCCCTTCTGCAGCACTTAGCTTCCTTCTAGGCTGTCTTCAGTCTTCACTCCATGCCTGTGTATACAAATTAACTGCCATCTTGGCTGGGTTAATTTGCATATAGTTGCTCTGATTGGCTGGTGGGCGTGGCTTGGCTGGTGAGCATGGCTTAGGTGTCTCAGAGTGATGGTTAATTTGCATACTACTCTCTCTCTCTCTCTCTCTCTCTCTCTCTCTCTCTCTCTCTATATATATATATATATATATATATATGGAGTGTTATTATCTTGGATGGAAGCAGAATACAGGAATGAACCTGCTGTTCTTCTGTTCATCCAAATGAAACTTGATTTCTCAAATAAACTGAATCATTCTAGAAACCACCTCTGAGGCTTGGGGAAAATAGAAATTGTTGAGCACCCCAGAATAATGATTCATATTTAAGTGTGTGAAGGTTGGGTTGAAAAAAAATTGTGTAGGATAGGGCACTGAATTTGACCTAGAAACTGTCCTCAAATTTTGGCTCTTCCAGGTATTAGCTGTGCAACCTTGGACCAGGAGTTAATCTCTGGGTCTCAATTTTTTAATCTATAAAAAATTCCTAAAAACAATAATATATAACTCATATGCAGACATATACATGCTGGATTTTTAGAGGTTTCGTATAATCTAGATTTTAAAGTATTCCCTAAGAAGTAGGAATAGATGTGAATATCTCAGGAGATGAACCACATGTAAAAAGATGTAGAATCAGCCCTAACCGGTTTGGCTCAGTGGATAGAGCTTCAGCCTGTGGACTGAAGATCCTGGGTTTGATTTCGGTCAAGGGCATGTACCTTGGCTGCAAACACAACCCCAGTGGGGGGTGTGCAAGAAGCAGCTGATCAATGTTTCTCTATCATTGTTGTTTCTAACTTTCTATCCCTCTCTCTTCCTCTCTGTAAAAAATCAATAAAATATATTTTTAAAAAAGATGTAGAATCACAAAGGGGTGTGGAATATTTGAGGATAGATGAGAAAGTTGGTATGTCTGGAACACAGGATGTGGATATTTGTGTGTGAATTAAATCAGTAGAAGTTTGGGGTCACTGAACTAGATGCACCTTGAAAATGGAAATTCATATTATCTTTATATTGCCAGTAGCTAGCAGGGAGCCTAGACACTTAAATCCATGCTTTTGAAATAGATGGACAGATGGATGGCTAGGTGGATGGATGGATGGATGGATGGATGATGAGTGGATAGATGAATATTGAATACATTTAGCTGAAATGAGAACATTATGTATAAAGCTCCTAGTTATTTTATTTCTTGGCTAGTTGTGACACTAGAAAGTCTTTTAAAGTAGGGAAATCATGTGACCAAACTTACATTTTCAGGATAGAGCTGGCAGTAGTATGGAGAACTGATTGGAGTGAGGAGAGAATTGGGCAGGGCAATTACAAAGGAGATTGTCACAATATTCTAGACAAAAGATGCTGAATGCTGTAAGTGGGTAAGTAGAGGAGAAATAGAATTTAAGAGCACTTAGAGCAGAGGCAGTACACAGCATAAAGGTGTTTTCATGGGGCAGGAGACAGAGATGTGTGAGCCAAGTGAATCTCTTCATCTGGAAAAATAATGAGAATTTGTCTAAACCATTTCTAAATCTATTCTGATGTTAAATTATATAATCTAATGTTATCACTTTAGCAACTTTTTAAAGACATCTTTCCAGTAATTTGTCATTTACCAACTAAAACTGTGTTCTATTTGCTATCTTAACCCTTATTGGTTTTAGGGGTGTTTTTTTAAGGGATATTTTGCATTATATTTTATGGCATTTGTTGCTTTTACAGTGATCACATAGCATTTGTGCAACTTAAAAAGATTTAAAAGGTATCCACCTAGATGGTGCAAGTAAAGATTGTTACTTCCTTTTTTAAAAAAAAACAAACTTTTTTTATTAAGTTATTACATATGTATCCTTATCCCCACATTACCCTCCATCCCCCCCACTCATACCCTCATCCCCCTGTTGTCTGTGTCCATTGGTTAGGCCTATATGCTTGCATATAAGTCAGCTGTTCTCAACCTGTGGGTCACGACCCCTTTGGCGGTCGAATGACCCTTTCACAGGGGTCACCTAACTAAGGTGACCAGACATCACGCTTTTGATGGGACAATCCCGATTTTTAACAATTTGTCCGGCGTCCCGCGGAGTTTTAAAAAAGTCCCAATTTTTGGAAATGCACGATAAGCTAGGGAACGGCAGGAGAATGGGAAGGGAAGATATGGTTTTCGGTGGCCAAGTGGTCAATGATGTCCTGCTTTACCAATGTTAAAGTCTGGTCACCTTACTAAGACCATCCTGCATATCATATATTTACATTACAATTCATAATGGTAGCAACATTACAGTTATAAAGTAGTAACAAAAATAACTTTATGGTTGGGTCACAACATGAGGAACTGTATTTAAAGGGCCAGAAGGTTGAGAACCACTGGTATAAGTCCTTTGGTTGATCTCTCCCCCTTACCCCCACCCGCCCCTACCTTCTCTCTGATGTATGATGGTGTGATCAGTGCTTCTCTGTCTCTGGATCTGTCCCTGTTCATCAATCTATGTTGTTTTCTATATTCCATAAATGAGAGAGATCATGTGATATTTATCTCTCTGACTGGCTTATTTCACTTAGCATAATGCTCTCCAGTTCCATCCATGCTGTTGCAAATGGTAAGAACTCCTTTTTTACCGCAACATAGTATTCCATTGTGTAGATGTACCACAGTTTTTTAATCCACTCATCTGCTGGTGAGCACTTAGACTGTTTCCAAATCTTAGCTATGGTGAATTGTGCTGCTATGAACATAGGGGTGCATTGGGTTTTTAATTGACTGTTTACTTGCTTATAGCCCTTATTAAGCTGCTTAATCTTTAAAGGCAAACACTGTGTCTTGTTTGTTATTTTATTCCCCCCCTTCTAAAATAGTGCCTAACATATAGTAGGTAGTCAATAAATGTTTTTGAAACAATGAATGAATGAACTTCTAACTAGGGGAATTTTGGGATCCTGTGACATTCTCAGGTATATGTAACTGCCACCAAAGTTCTTAATACCTTGACTTCATGTTCACAATTCTCATATCATCTCTAAGTTTTCTGTGATGCTGGGTTCTGAGGAACTACCTTTGGAATGACTTGAATCCTCTGGCACTAATTTTCTTCCTTGAGTTTTGTCTTTTCTCCATAGAACTGTTAAGAAAAGGAATTTTCTAGGTTAGTTCCTTCTCTGCACCATTCTTTCCTGGGGTGGTTAGGGGAGACCCGGGAACTATGAAGATCCCTCATATTCAGGATGTGAATCAGCTCTTAATAAAATATTATGGGATAATACAATACAATAAAAAACCAAGCCTGAAATGTTACGTATGAAAGCAAAGCAAACAAAAAACAAAACCTTTATTAATTTGGTGCTTTGTAGGCTATACTTTATGATTACTGTCCTGTGAGAAGACATTCTGGGGTGATTATGGATAAGTCAGGAAGAAATATATAATCACATTTTCAGGACTAATTTATTTCTGTTGCAGTAATTGAATTTAAGGTTAAAGAATACTATCTTGTAAACATCATGTGATGTTTTACATCACTTTAATAGCCCAATTTCCTTGGTTCATGTAAATGAAGTACATTGCCCTGAATACTAAAATAAAAATATTTTAAGACATTCTCTACTACCTACTTTAATGAATTATTTTACATTAAAGATAAATAAAATAAGTCTTTAAAAGCAACAGTTTTGTTTTAATGAAGTTTTATTTTTTGACTGAATAAAAATGTGTTCCTTCTCAAATTTGAATTTAGGATTTTTCTATTTGAGTTTGTCCATTTATTTAAATTCTCTGATACTGTTATTAATGTAACATTCCTTACTAATTCATTGTATTTTTGTTTGTTTGGCTTTGACTTTGGAGATGTTGTGTGCAAAATAAGAACCCAAGATGAATGCTTTAAATAAGGCAAAAAAATTAACATATGATTCATGAACTTATAGACTTACTGGGGCAAGATTTAAGTTATTTCAAAGACCAAGCATTCTCTAGGCCAGAAACAAGATTTAGTCATAGAGTTTGACTTTGATCTTATGAGGGACCACATTAACAACCAATGAAAGAATAAATCTACATAGAAAATGATCAATTGCAATCTAAAAGATTACAGTAAAGATAAATGTATTGATTTGCCCTTCTATTAATGTGCAGCAGAAATGGTCATTGGCAAACTGTCCCACCTTGTATCTTCTAGTGGCAGAGATGCCTACTGCAAGCACTGTGCATTCATAGTTATAACCAGATGTTATGTGCCATTAAAATAGTATGGTGACTCTTCATTATTCTTATTCAATGTATACAAAACAAAATTGGATTCGAATTTGGTTATATATTACTGAATGGCAAATTACTTCAAAGCTTAGTGGCTTAGAACAGTAAGTAATTAATTCTTAGGGTTTTGTTGGTTGATTAGGAAAATTGGGAAGTCCTCCCCTTGGGATCTCTCATGGGTACCTGGGGTTGAAGACATCTGAAGGATCAATGGGACTAGATGTCCAAGATTGTTTTTTTGAGAGAGAGTGAGAGGGAGGAGAAGGTTAGAGAGATAGAAACATCAATGAGAGAGAAATGTTATTGATCAGCTGCCACCTGCATACTCCCTACTGGGATAGAGACCACAACCTGGGCATGTGCCCTGACCAGAATTGAGCCATTGACCTCTTGATTCCTGGGTTGATGCTCAACAACTGAGCAAAGATTAAATCCAGGCCATAGCCAGAAAAGCACCTTCCAAAGATGAAACCTAGAGTGACTGTAAACTACTTTTCAAAAAATCTCAGAAAGAGCTAAGGGGGTATACCAGTATATTTTATGGGTAAAAGATCTTCTAAGGATAATAAAAGTATTCCTCTCAGATCTCCTCAATCAAATGATAGAGATTTTATTAAGGGCTTACCTAAAGTGATTGGTAAGTATGGCTTTTGTTTAATAGAGTGGACCCTAAAAGATTCCAAGGAGGTCCTCGTTATTCTTTAAGAAATGCTGCAGAAATATCCACTTAGCTTGGATTGGGGGGGGAATGTTAAAAATGGGGACAGATCTTTATTCCCCAGAATTCTGTCTAGAAACAGTCTGAGAAAACTGGTTAGCTACCAGCACATGATGCCATTCATGAGCAGTAAAATAGGAGTCCAGCCGACAGAGCTAAGAGCTACAGAGAATTGTTTCTAGATCATGAGACCTAATCGAGAAACTTCCAGCATTTGCCTGTCTAGATTTCAAAAGTTCTACGTAGTAGGGAGACCTCGTGCATCCCACTTTCTGCCTTTTATAACCGGAACTTCTGTGGCAGTTATGCTAACCCCATCCCTCTATTGTAATAGGTACATGTGGAAAGACAATTTCCCTCTTCAGTTGCGCAGGTCTACAGATAGAAGCTGTACTTAAGGAACCTCTTCACACATGGAAATGATTCATATGATGATTCTGAATTTTGAACAGATGATGTAATATGATGTCATTTCCAGGATAGGGAGATAAGATATCTGTGGCTTGCTCTCATGGATTGCCCACCTTAGGGGAAGTTGCTGCAATTTTGAGGAGCAGGTCTGTGGAGAGGTCCATGTGAAAAAGACCATGACCTGCCAATAACACATGGGTGAGCACTCAGTTAAGGTTAAAGTTAAGCTGCTGGGAATGGTACAGTCTTATCTGAAGGCTCAAGTAATCAGGTTCAGAGGGAATCCACTGCCATGCTGTAAATGTACTCCTGACTATAAGAAACTATGTGATTATATGTGTTTGTTGTCAGAATCCACAAAGTTTTAGAGTAATTTCTTATGTAGCAACAGGCAACTACTATGGATGTGAGAATGACAACTGACTAAGATGTTAGATGTGAAAGATAGTTTTGTTTCTTCTAGGAAAATCAGTTCTCCTCTTTTTTCCTCTTTAAATACCTGGAGAAGAATTTGGCCAAATTGTATGTGGACATCAGGGTTTATCTAGAAGGAAAGGAAATGATAGCACATTTTTTATCCCTTCTTCTTGAGATCTGGAGTTAGGAAGTTTTATTTGGATGTTCTTACATTATCCTGTTTGTGGCCCAGTGACATTATATGCAACAGAATTCCTGAATGTCTTGATAAAAGTAGGCGGAAAAAAGACCAGTAGAATGGTCAAGATGAATAGGAATCAGTGTGTTTGGTTACTAGAATGGTAGGCACTGTAAAGGGCTCCAGATCACCTCTTCTGGGAGAATATGAGAGAAATAAGTTTATCAGTAGTCATAAGCAAGGGTGTCATATTTTGGCACTCCTTATAATTAGAGGATTTAATTTTAGTTACTATGTTCAGGAAGCAACTTTAATAAGAGTGCCACACAGTAACATTGCTCATTATAGACAAGCTTGCCAGTGGATAGAGCACAGTCATCAGGGTATTACATTGTTAAATATTTCTCCCTCCCCTCCCTCCCTCCCCTCCCTCCCTTCCTCCCTCCCTCCCTCCCTCCCTCCCTCCAAATATTTGAGTGTCTACTGTCTCATGGTTTCTGCTTTACAAACTGAAATAATATCGAACCCTTCCCTCAAGAGGCTTTCTTACCTGTTCACGCATCTTACGTTGGAACTTCTTTTCTAAAAGAATCTGCTTGGACCCTACCACCACTCTTGACTTGTGAGGATGGCTAAAGGAAGAATCTAGACTTTCAATTCCAAGGTCAATGATAGGTTTGTCAAAGGGTGATGTGCACTGAACCTAAAACTGAAGAATTGTTACTTCTGTGGGTGAAATGCTATTCTACCACAAGTATAGCAATAGAGGCAGGAGATTTGGGATTAACTACACTGATTCAGCCACGGTCTGCTAAGATCAGTTTCCAATCAGTAGCCAATGGCCACTTTCATTGTCAAGACACTGAGATAAGGATTAAGACAGGCTGTACTCTACAGAAATGTCCTAAATACATAGGAATTTGTTGACATGGAAAGCATAGGAAATTGAGGCTTTGGGGAAGCAGACTCTTTGTTTTCATTTCTGTTTGGTAGGCTTCTGCATGTCACACTAAAAACTAAAGGCTGCAGATCAAACTGTAAAATGGTACATCCGGTTATATAATTAATCATACTAAACTCTGATTCTGTAGCTAGAACAATTTAATTAAGATATTAAAATGCCCTCAACAAATATCCCCTTGATTAAATTAAATCATGCTTTAATGAGCATAAGTGAAACATTTTTTGTAACTAAACATTTACTTTATAAGCACATTCACACACACACATACACACACATACACTTTAAGGTGGGGTTAAAATGAAAGACTGTGATTACAGTGACAGGAAAAATATTTTTAAAATGCATACAAGTGCATTCTTAATCTTTTGAGTCAAATCCACATGGCAAATAATATTTGCAAGGCAAATATTTTGCAAATGTTTATGCCCTTCTCCACAGTTGTATAAGTGCTAGCCAAGGTTTAGCAACTGGCAATAGTTTATGGAAATGTTAGCCAAGCAAGTATCCTGCTGTCATTGGCCGAAGTAAATGCATGTGTCACTGTCAATGCTTAACATTACCAAAAAGATATGTTTACCAGGGAGTAAACATCAGCAGCTGGGACCTAAGGCATGTATGTGACTGGATAAAATAAATGCTTGTTATTTTATTTTGCCTTGTGAGAATGACAGCTCATGTTGTATAAAAAGTGTGTATAAAAATTTAAGTTACATAGCATGGATATTTGTTAATGACTCATTTTCCCTTAATTTGCCCTTAGACTTTACAGTTAGTTGGCTTTAAGTAATTATTCCCAAAAGATATATTACTTTGATCATCATCCATATGCTGGACAATTTGAGTATAATTTTTGCAAATAAGTATCTCTTATCTTCAAAATTGTTTTATAAGTTTTAGTGAAATATACCAATTTTGCACCATTTTACAATTCCTCTAAATTTTGTTCAAGGATGGAATAATTCTATGCTGTCTTTCATTCATTTTCACTTTTGAAACATGAACATGATTGTAGGATTTAATACCTGGTATATTTAGTGAAATAGAACACTTTCTGAAGTTTTTATGTATTCTAAATGAGGATTGGGCAGTGATTCCATTTCCCACTCATTAACCAATCAAATTGTACACCATTTTAAAGGACAAGGCAATAGCAAGTACTATACTTTATAAAGTATATAACATTTAAATTTCTGAAAGTTTATTTGCATGATGCGCATGTTAAAGAAAACAGAAAATAGTACAGGATTGACCACATCTCATGAATTTCTAACTATAACAAAATGAGCAAAATAGTACATTGATGGGATAGCCAATGCTATTTTAAGGCCATGATAACACTAGAAAAGGTACATCACTTTGTGGATTGGGCATCCTTGTTTCATTTGTGTGGCAAAGTCCCCAAAGAGTTAAAATTTACTTTAAAAGGAAGATTATCAGTTTCTTGGATGATTTAGGGGATTTCCACATATCTGGACATTGAGCTCTTTTTTCTATTTTAAAAGTACATTCTGTCCCCTAAAGATAGGGAATCAGTAATATTATCTACATTTAGAATTAGTCAGGTGCCAGTGTGTCCTACTTGGAGGACATACCTCTGCCAGCTCTACGGTGGGAAAGCCCTTTGTCAGAAATATCTTTCTCTTGACGTAGGCATTAAATTTGTTGATGTTAATGCCTTTTTTATCCTAATACATTATGACCCAAAAGGCCATAGTTTCTTTCAACACATCTTAGTCCTTCAGTTTCTGTTACCAAGGGTAGCCTAGGAATAATACCTCTAGCTCATCAAATGCTAGTGAAACTCAGTGAAGGGTCAGGACTGAGAGCCAGTGATACCGGATTAATGTGCCACTAATTGCTCATTACCGGCTGACATGAAAAACAATGGGACTGACAGTGCATTGGCAGTTAAGTCTTCGGCTGGCTAAAAAAGCTTTCAGCTAAAAAGTTTAAAGCTGGGTGACACCCCAGAGCCCTCAACTATGTCAGACTAGGAATGAACAAGGAGCATACAGATTCTCTGTGAGTATGTATAATGCTTTCTGCTCATGCCTCCTTTATTTTGATAAGTTTAAGCCTGCTTCCCTTCTACTTGGAAAGATTTAGACTAATGACACTCACCTATGTCTGAATAGGACATGAAATTTTTTGAAGTGGCAAGAGAAATTTTGTTCTACTGAACTCAAGCTCATAATTATTAGAATCCCTTAGAACAGTATTCATCCTGGGCAAGTGCATCACAGTAGGAATCTTCTTACAAATATATTGCAAAAATCTGTATTTATTTTCAGCGTTAGTGGGTTCATTTTATCATCTTAATAATTATCTTCATCATAATTATCACAGTGGATAACAAGGACCACATTAACATAGAAGGGAAATATTTTACAAACAGATAAAGACCAGAAAAATTTGACAGAGAAAGTGTTTATTTTTATCAACAGTGGAATCACAGTAGAGATAATAGGCCATGAAGTTTTGGTAAATCATGCTTGGGAAATCAGCCTTTATGCTACCTAAAAAAGAGAAGAAAAAGAGGATGTGTTAAGGTGAAAAAATGTGTTCCTCTATGAAAGTGGCTTCCATTAAAATGGAAAGGACACTTTGTAGGATCATTCAGCTGGTGCAGATCAGAACTCTAACTGAATTCTGCACCTTGGAGATGTACAACTAGGTGTGCTGAGTAGATAATTAGGCAGGCCTGGCCATTAAATAATGTTTCCTTAGGCACCATGTCAAAAATACTTTTGACACAGCTTGCAAGGGATTGCTGAGTGGGCATTGTGGCAATGACGCAGAGAGAGAGTGTCAGGGAGATGGTGATGGATAAGAGCAGGAGTGAGGCAATGCATAGAAGAAATGCAATGCCACTTGGCCAGGACCCTCCTCTTAATTGTCCAGGTTATCCAAGGCTCAGGCATTCTAAGTGAAAGGAGACCATCTAATGCCTGAATTCAGGCCTTGTAACAACCTTGGTAAGGAGACTATGAGAGCCAGATTAGTTTTACTTTAGAAAAATGGAAAACATCGGCATTTCTTGCTCTTTGAATATCAGAGGGTAACTGGTACCTGTTATATTAACAGCAACAACAATTTTATTAATTTCCTGTTATAGGCTCATATGTATTTTATCTATAATCTTTGCAAAAACATTGTTAGGTAGATTGCACCAATGGGGTCCCTCGGCCTGGTGTGTGCCCTTTTGCAATCCGGGACCCCACTGGTGCATGATCAGGGCTGGCGAAGGACCATGGGAGGGCTCCAGGGTGTGTCTGGCCCATCTTGCCCAGTCCTGATTGATCAGACCCCAGCAGCAAGCTAACCTACTGGTTGAAGCATCTGCCCCCTGGTGGTCAGTGTGCATCATAAGGACTGGTTGACTATTTAAATGGTCACTTAGCTTTTTATATATATAGATTATAATACTCATAATTATGTCAACTCTATAGTTAATCATTTGTTCATTTGGCAAAGATTTATTGTTTGCCTACTATGTGTCAAGCACTGCTCTAGGTGTTGGGGATAAACAAGAGAAACAAGGTCCCTGCTATATATAATTGAAGACACTAAACCAGAGACATCAGGGTCAAGAACCGTATACTAGTACTACTCATTCTCTTATTCCAAGGTGATAAAAGGTAGAATAAGGTAACTAACATTTGTTGTGCACTTACTTAGTTCATTGGTAGCATTTCTACATTGTCTTAGGGATCTAATTACAAAGAATGGAGCTTTAGCAGGAAGGGGGTATATTGGAAGGACTTCAGGACACCCCTAGTGACCTAGGGACTGGAACTGAGGGAACTCAGTCTCTTCAACCACCATTTATATTAGCTTTATTAGTTCCTCCTACGCACAGAAATTCTCTACTTGGTGGGGCATTTTTACCAGCATCTCTGTATTTGCTATCTTCAAGCTTCATGATCAGATAGGCAAAGAGACATTCGCCCCAGCTGTAGTTGTAAAAATCCTGAGAAGGACTATGGTTGTCCTGACAGAGGATAAATACCCTACCCTGGAAGTTCACCAGGAGGATGAGGTCACTCTAGTCTAGATTGGATCTAGTGATTATTCCTACACTCAGCACACAGGGCTACCTCTCAGTAGAAGGCAAAGCCTGGAGTGGGTATATGCCAGGCACACCAACACAGCTACCACACATAATTCTTACAACACTCTCAGAAAAATAGATCATATTCCACATTTAAAAAAGAAACTTAATTTTTGTCTCAAAGATATTAAATAAGCTATTTATATTCACTCCGTTTATGGAGGTGTGATCCAAACCCTGTTCTGACTGCTAGAAATCTGGCGCTCTTTTTTGCTGTGCCATACTATTTCCATGATGCCTGGAACATGAGCGCTCTTAAGAAATATTCACTGAATAAATACATGAGTGTCAAACTTTGTGTAACTAGGATAATCCAAAAGAACCTGTACCACTTTTACCCAGAATACAAATTTGAATGTATATAATCCTATGAATTTGGGGATTTGAAATGAAAATACTTAACAAGCTAATGTACAAATATGCATATGAACAAACTGTGATATTCTTGGGCAATATGAATATGAAAGTACAAAAATAATTATTTTAGTTCCCATGCAAAAAAAGTACTATTTAAAATTCTTAGAGAAGAGTTTACAAAAACGTTTTGAAATTTGCCCAAGTCACTTTTATTTTGACAGAATGAGTCAGCTAAATTACTCGTGTGGCATGTTGAGAGGAATTTTCTCACTGGTTTCTGATGGTTAATTTGCCATCATTGTTTGGACCGCTTTGTACCTTCTTCTTAGCTTGTGCCTTATGATGGTGAAATTTACAGGTTAGTTCTGACCGAACGGCAGCTGCTGCCTGTCATTAGCCATATGTGAGGATCAGCAGATGTCCTAACAGTTAACTGCAGAAGGTTATCTAAGGTGTGTGTGCCTTTCAGGAGGTGTGTTCCTGAGAAACACTACAAAAACCCATTCAAGTGGTGTAGCCAAAAATCACCTTACAGAACTGGTGGGCATGCTGGCAGGAAAGGGAGGGCAGTGACAGAATGGAAGCAGGATCAGGAGCAGACACTCCTTGTGGAATGTCTTCGAGCACCCAAACCAAGTTAGTGTTTTCCTGCCTTCCTGAAATGTATTATATCAGAAGGCAGCAAAGTCTCCTTCAAAGAGTCCTTTTTATAAAGCCTAACATATTTCAGGCTTTTTGGGATATAGAGGCTCTGTTGCAGCTACTTACCTCTGCTGATGTAGTGCAAATCAGCCATAGACAATGCATAAACAAATACTCATGGCTATGTCCTCAAAATATTAATTTACAAAAACTGGTAGGAGACAATATTTGGCCTGCAAGCCGCAATTTGCTGGCCCCTGACTTATACGTAGGCTATTTTTTTCCATCCATGTCATTTATTGAACTACTTATATGCACAATGCTCTGGGTTAGCTAGAGAAAAGAGTGTGATATCACTAGTTTTGGAGGCTATAAATCTAATATGAAAAATGGGAAAAAGCCATAATGTTTCCTATCAAATACCAGCAAAGCTTTCTAGGAGTTTATGGGAGAGACCTCTTGTAGAGGATATGGTCATGTGAGAAAGATTCTAAACAGACACTTGAATAGATTATAAAAGAAGACTATAATGAGTATTAAATATATAGAGGATAATAAGGAACAAAAGTAGAAAAGTGGAAAAGTAAGAACATGATTAAGGAACAGTTATGACTTGTATCTTGAACAATAATGAAGAAGTTTGGGTTAAGATTGTATAGGGCCTTGAGTGCTGTGTTGAAGTTGGTTTCATTTTTTAAGCAATGAGGAGCTGTAAGGCTTGGAAACGTAAGAGGAGTGATGTGAGCTTTATAGTAAAAAGATGAATATGTGTACTAGTATATAGTTTGGATTGGAGGGTAGAGAGGTTGGAAGTAAGACTAGTTGGGGAGTAATTGGAATTGTCTAAATGAATGGAGTAAAGACTTGGATCAAAGTGTAAGAAAGCAAAAGTGAGGCTATCTATATATATAAAACCCTAATATGCAAATAGACCAAACGGCGGAACAACCAACTGGTCACTCTGACGTGCACTGAACACCAGGGGGCATGCATGAAACATGGAGGGCATTGGCAATGGCAGGATGGTGGAGCAGGTGAGCAGGGCACCAGAATAAGGCAGGGTACCAGTCACTATCATCCGGGCAATCCTATGATGGTTAGTGAAAAATCTTTGCTCCCATGTGCTGCGGTCTTGTCGGGTGCTCACACCCACTGCTGGTGCCTGGCGCCAGTCTTGATCGCTGTTAGTGGGTGTGAGTAGTGGCTGCCAGCCCTGATTGTTCCTGAGGGCTTCTCCTAACTGCTTCCGTGCTGAACTGGGTCCCCACAACTGTCCTCCCCTGATGGCCTGGGTCCCCCCGACTGCCCTTACCTGCAGGCCTGGTTCCCCCCCAACTGCCCTCCTCTGCCAGCCTGGTC
>PVJC01034152.1:0-18984 GCA_004026665.1 Murina feae | reverse complement strand
TGGATAAAGGACTTAAACGTAAAACGGGAAACCATAAAAATACTAGAGGAATACAAAGGCAACAAAATCTCAGACATATGCCAAAGCGATTTCTTCACCGATACAGCCCCTAGGGCATTGGAAACTAAAGAGAAAATAAACAAATGGGACTTTATCAAAATAAAAAGCTTCTGCACAGCAAAAGAAACCATCAGCAAAATAACAAGAAAACCCACTACATGGGAGAACATTTTTGCCAATGTTAGCACTGATAAAGGTTTAATCTCCAACATTTATAGGGAACTCATACAAGTTAACAAAAAGAAGACAAACAATCCAATCAAAAAATGGGCAAAGAACCTAAACAGACACTTTTCAAAAGAGGACATTCAGAAAGCCAAGAGGACACAAGTTTTTAATCAAGGGGCTCAAAAATACTAAAAATAGTGAAGCAGGACTTATCTTAGGAAAAATGGCCATGAAGAGTATGCGGTAGGCTTCCAGTTCTGATGAACAATAATCACCTCTGCAGTCTCCGATGGGTAACTGAACAGCAGGTGCCCATGAAAAGGCCAGATAACATCTGCTGTCCGGGCGCATGATGGTGTGAGACTTAGCCACAACTCAGTGATCTTGAAGGTACTCAGGGGCTTAAATCCATCTACATTTCAATAAGCAATTGGAGCGCCAAAGTCAGTTTCCAACTTCCTCAGAGGTAGCAACTATCCATGTACACCTAGGCCCATAGTTTCATTGGCCCCGAGCCTAGGCAGGGTAGGGTCTGCAAATGGCAGGCAACACTGGGACAGAAAAATGGGGCTGGCACAGGAAGTGACCTATGGAACAAAAATATCTAACATAAGCCAGAAAGACCCTCTTTGAACTGGTTAAGTTTTATGTTAACTTTGGTGCTTAAAGCTTCCATTACATAAAAATATTCACTTATGTAGAACAGCTCATTCCCCAGTAATATGAAATTAATGAGCCATCACTGTACATTAAAACTACTGAACTGGCTCAGATCAATGGTCTGTTTTGCCCAGTATTCTGCTGTTTAAAGGACATAAAAGAATATGAAATTTGGAGGTGGGAGCATCTGGATTTGGTGCCTTGTTTCACCACCTTGGTGGTGGTGTGAAAAATCAATGAAATGATAGCCTTAAAAGTACCTTTCAGACTATAATGTAGTCTTGAATACATTCATTAATTTAGCTAAATAACATCTGAAAGCTTTACAGCTCTTCTCTAACATGGTTTTCTTCAGTATCCTGGAGATTATGAACTTCTTTTAAGAAATCTACATTGACTTTTATATGACTACCAGAGGCCTGGTGCACAAATTTGTGCACAATTGGGGTCCCTCGGCCTGGCTGGCGATCAAGGCCTATTGGGGAGCCGGCCAGGGGGAAGGGATGCAGGAGGTTTGCTGGCCATGGGAGGTTGGCTGTGGGAGCACACTGACCACCAGGGGGCAGCTCCTGTGTTGAGCATCTGCCTCCTGGTGGTCAGTGTGTATCATAGTGACTGGTTAACTGGTTGTTCTGGTCATTCTGGTCATTCAGTTGTAACAGTCGCTTAGGTTTTTATATATATAGATTTGTGTGTGTGTGTGTGTTTTAAATAAATATTTATTGTTCAGATTATTACAGATGTTCCTTTTTTTAAAAAAACCCATAGCTCCCCTCCATCTAGTTCCCTCCTCCACCCCATGCCCTTACCCCCACCACTGTCTTCATCCACAGATGTAAGATTTTTGTCCAGTCTCTTCCCATACCCCTCACACCCACTTCCCCCTGAGAATTGTCAGTCCATTCCCTTTCTATGCCCTTACTTCTATTCTATTCACCAGTTTATTCTGTTCATCAGATATTTTTATTGACTTAATTGTTATATTCACTGATTGATAGGTATTTGTTGTTCATAATTTTTATCTTTACCTGTTTCTTCTTCTTCTTAAAGAATGCCCTTCAACATTTTAAATAATCCTGGTTTGGTGGTGATGAACTCCTTTAGCTTTTTCTTGTCTGTGAAGCTCTTTATCTAACCATTAATTTTACATGATAGTTTTGCTGGGTAGAGTAATCTTGGTTGTAGGTTCTTGCTATTCATCACTTTGAATATTTCTTGCCACTCCCTTCTGGCCTGCATGGTTTCGGTTGAGAAATCAGCTGACAGTTGTATGGGTACTCCCTTGTAGATAATTTACTGTTTTTCTCTTGCTGCTTTTAAGACTCTCTCTTTGTCTTTTGCCCTTGGCACTTTAATTATGATGTGTCTTGGTGTGTTCCTCTTTGAATTCCTTTTGTTTGGGTTTCTCTGTGCTTCCTGGACTTGTAAGTCCATTTCTTTCAGCAGGTAGGGGAAGATTTTCTTTCTTCAAATAGGTTTTCAATATCTTGCTCACTCTCTTCTTCTGGCACCCCTATAATTCTGATGTTGGTATGCTTGAAGTTTTCCCACAGGCTCCTTACACTAGCTTCATATTTTTGGATTCTTTTTTCTTTTTGCTTTTCTGGTTTGGCTGTTTTTTGCTTCCTGGTATTTCATATCTTTGACTTGATTCTTGCGATCCTCTAGTCTGCCATTGGATCTCTTTATATTATTCTTTATTTCAGTCAGTGTATGCTTAATTGCCGATTGGTCCTTTTCCATTTTTTGGTATTCTCATTAAGATCCTTGAAGGTCTCAGTTCCTCAGAGGTTCGTAGAAGATTCTTGAGTAGCTTTATAACTGTGGTTCTGAACTCTATATCCAGTCATTTGCTTTCCTCCGTTTCTGTCATTTGTGATCTGTTTCTTTGTCTCCACATTTTGGCTGCTTCCCTGCATTGATAGAGTGGTGTTTTCTGTCCCAGTTGCAGTCTGTTATTTAGACTGCAGGCAGACAGGCACACAGCTTGGGGCAGGGTCTCAGAGTCACTGGGGCGGAGCAACCCGCAATGGCGGCCCCACAGCCGACTCCGGCTTCGCGTCTTTTCCACACTCTGGCGTCTGCGCACCCCTGAGTTCCCGAGTCTCGGAGTTCTGCGTCAGTGATTGCTGTGAACAGCTCTGCTAGAACGCCACTGTCATCTTCTGCCCTGTTGCCAGACCACCCACAAAGCATTCAGTGTGACCCCGGAGCTTGTAAACCCTTCTGAGCTGCTGACCCGCTGACCCAGATGTAGCAGCCGCCTCCACCCTTTCGCACGTCCGTACCTCTCTGTTTTGGCGCCAAGAACTTCTACTCAGTCTCAATGCACTCCTTCTCTTGCCTTCTAGTTGTAAAGCTTCCACTCCCTTGGTTCTGGAGTATGGTTGTTTAGCTTTATTGTTGTATTTTTTAATGTGTTTGTGGGAAGCTGCGCATTCAGGTATATACCTTATGCCGCCATCTTGGTTCTCTATACATAGATATTTTTTAAATTCCTGAAAATGCCTAGAATTTTTGGTTCTCTGAGTTTCTGGTGAAATAGCAGTATAATTAACTACTAAAAATGGATAGGTAAATTCACAGCATCTTTTTTTGAAACCTAAGTAATCACATAACACCTTCTCACCTAGACCAACCCTCTCAGCTCAGTTGTGCTCTTAGCAAAGACCTGCTAAACTGGGGTTTTATGGATGAGTCAGAAGTGTAATGGAGATTGGAATAAAGGATTGGATGCTCAGTCTTTTATGGACACTTTCATTCTGGGAGGCAGAATGAAATCAGGTCTCCTCACCTGTCTTTAGGTGGTGATCTGCCCCAGAGGACTAAGCCAGTGGGTTTGACAGCAGACTGAGCAGGCTTTGCCACATGGGGCTCAGCAAAGGAGGGATGTAAAAAACTAAGAAACATGGTTAACAGTTCAATTTAAATTTTCGTATTTCCCCACCTCTGTTAGATTGTGGCAGTAAGAGGGGAGTTCGATGACAAGCCTGTCCTAAATTTGATTCTGCCATCAGCCATGAGACGTTGGATGAGCTACTTTCCTCCGTTGGATGAGCTACTTTCCTCCGTGTTTGTAATAATAAGGAGAACAGTGTAGATCATGGATTTTTAAATGTTTTGTGGATTGTGGTTCTCCAGGTATGTGTTGGGTCACACCTGGAGAGGTAGAGAAAATCATAAAGATGTGGGGGCCCATGTGTGTATATGTCTCTCCCCCAGAGCTCATGTGACAAGAACAGATTTACCATCATCTCCTTTATTCATTTTACATTAAAGTTTTTTAAGTTGATACTTTCTAAGAAAACATCTGAGAACCATGGATTATATGTCCTTAATGTTTCTTTCCTATCCTATAATTAATTCTCTGATAAACTAATACCCTAAAGCACAGGAAATCTGAAATAGATTACACCATAAGATGGACTCTGGTCTTGGACGTATAAACTTGAGAGATATGTTCAAACCAGCACACCCAGGGTAGTGGTGCCTGCTAGAACCAATCCATGCCTCTCCAAGAAATATATACTCAATAAGCATTCATTGTTGCATAAACCACCACAAAAAGTAGGAAAAGACACAGTCTGCCTTTGTAAGATGTAGGCTATTGAGTTTTTACATGCTAAAAACATAGGACAAGTATAGTTCAATGTGCCTCCCCTAACAGGTGCGTAATTAAGTGAGGCACTGTAAGGTGCAAACCCTGCATGTGTCTGCATGTAGCAGCAGGGAGGAAAAGCATCATAGACGAGGAAAGAGTTTTAACCAAGCCATGAAGATAAAAACTAAAGTCCAAGAACTGACATTAGAACACATTTAGAGTTTTAACCTGCATAAATCTGTTTAAAAATAAGATTGGTGTTAATTACTCATACTGACCTGAAAAACACATATTTTGTGGCAAAACAGTTCCCTTCCCCTCCTCCCCAAATCCATACTGCCTTTCAACTTTATTCCAGAAACATATGAGATGGAATCTATGATAAAGAGACATAAGCATTGTTAGCTCAATAATTCAATAATTCATGGAAGTTATGCTATAAAATATATATCTATTAGCAAGAGGAATGTGTGTGTCACATTTTCAAACTATGGAATATAAAGGACCTGATTTTTGGGCAAGATGGCACTTGATTTCATACAGAACCTTCACCTGCACCCAAAACAATCTACAAGTCTTAACTGCACTCACAAACAATATAAGTAGAAGAGGGCTTACACTATTGAGGAGGTGAAAAATTACACACAAAAAATTACAGCACAACAACAGCAGAAAAGCCAAAGCTCTAAATCTATTGGGCTTGGGCAAGATAGTCATCCTCAAGGAGGTGTGAAGACCAAAGCCAAGCCACCTGGGGAGAAGAAGAAGAGGCTATGATCACAGCCAGGGCCAGGGCTGTAACACGGCGCTGCCTGGGAAGGCTGGAGGAAGCAGTCAGCTGCCTCAGACTCAGGAATCAGATCTATCGTGTCCCTGGAGAAGGACAGCTCTAAGTCATCAGTAACTCTGGTTCTGACCTATGTGCCCCTTGAGAAGAGTGGAAACTGTAGGAATGAGCAAAACAAGAAAAAAAATCAGAAGCATAAACTCAACCAACCTCAGCTCACACATTTAAATTTCAAAGCAGGTGAGAAAAACTAATGTCAGAGAAGATAGCTAACAAATTGAAAAAAGGGGAGAAAACTCTGAGGATTCTAAACAATAATGCATTCTTCTGTAAAAAATGACTTTAAAGTCCTATGATTTCAATCCTCAAAGAAATAAAGGAATGACTACTATCTAAATACCTAGAAAAAATAATTATGTAACAAAAGCAAACAATTAAGAGTCAAGAACAGAAGATTTTTAAAGAATGGATTAGGAAAACCCAAAATCAAACTGTCATCACTATAGTAAAATTATCTCAGTAGGAAAAGATGTCAGTAAGTAAGAAAAAAGTATTAAAATACTGATTAAGAATACATCAATGTAGAAAATAGAGATTTTAAACAGAAATTGAATTTTATATGCATAGGAGAATAGATGAAGAACCACCCACATATGTCCAAAAGCAGAAAATAGAGGAAATTGGTGGCAAATGGAAGTTGTTTGAAGAAAGGAATTGTGGTTAGGGAAAAAAAATATCCCCTAAACCATTATCTTACACCATTGCATTGGTATAAGGTCTGTGACCCACTGCAGAGTCTTGTTTCTCAAAAGAAAGAATTCAAACACAAGCCAACATAAAGTTTAAAGTGAAAGAGAATTTACCAGTGAAGCAGTGGGACAGAAAGAAGACCACTCAAGAAATAAAGCACCCCCTCCCTAGTGAAATTTACTTCTTTTATTGAGGCTCCTTTAATTGAGGGTTAGGGCATTCAATAACGGAGGGGAATATTGGGGATCTTCCTGGGAAAGGGGTGCAGATGTTGTACCCCACGAATCACACAAAGACACCTCAAGAAGTCAAATTAGGAATCACATTTATTTCAAATCCAGGACTACAAGGGTGCATTTTTGCTCTCCAAATCTTGCAGTCATAATATGGCCTCAACACAAGATTTATACAGGCAAAAATCACAAGGTATCAATTACATCTTTGGGTTTGGAATGAGGAACCTGGTTTGCAAAAAGCAGTTACAGAAGCAGAATTGAGCATGTTAGTTAAATTATAGTTTTGGGTCTCTAGGTCACTGAATCAATGGAAACACATTGCCTAGAGCCATGGGTCATGGGACCACTGAGTTGACAGGAACGCATTATCTGGAACCATGGGGGCTTATGACCACGGAGTCAACTGGAATGCATTATCTGTTACCATTGAGGTATTTTAGGGTGATTGTGCTGCCTTCGTTCTCAGGGTGGTTCACAGAAGAATGTGCTTTCTAAAACCAGTGAGATCACAATCAATGGGATATTCAAATCATCAACAGTGAGGGATTTAATCAATTGGGATAGCATACATAAATTCAGAAAATCAAAGTAACTTTTCTGTTGTTAAACAAAACAAAAAATACAGAAGCCAAACAGCAGGGTTAGAATTAAAGTACAGTTTCTACCTGGGATGATTGCTACCATACTTCACAGATTTCTCAGAGGAATTTTGTCTCCTTGTACGAAATTTCCATTTTTGATCATGATGGCTCAGGGTGGGGAGTCCAGAATGTTCATTTATTACAATGAGTGCATAATGAGACTAGGGGACTCCGTCAGGTGAAATCATTTGCCATGTTGAATTGAGTTGGTCTTCTGCCAGTTCTAAGCCATAAATCTTTTGGGGGTTGGTCTTACTATCTGGTTGATAACCCCTGTAGCCCATATAGGTTCCAGTTGTTTTGCCACTTCCCCTACCTCAGCCTCACTAATCAGCATAGTCTGTGCTGAACTTCCACAAAGGCATGGACTCAAAATCCACCTTGAGGGTTTTGTTTCCCTCTGCTTCTGATAGTATCACAAAGCCCCATGGGTATCTACATGTTACCACTCCTGTCTCTGTGGTTTTCCTTCCCAAGTATCTTTTCCCTCCCTGGTAAGAAAATAACAATTCTCTTTCAGACTGAAACCAGACCTAACATTAACTAGCGAGTATAGGAAGACTGACAAAAAAAAGATGAGGGTGCCCCAGTTCCTTAAGAAACGGGGCTGGAAAACAGTGGTTCTCAGCTATGGTCCTTGGAAGAGCAGCATCACCTGGGAACCTTTTGGAAATCTAAATTCTTACGCCTCACCCAAGACCTGCTAAGTCAGAATCTCTGGGGGCGAACCCCAGCAACCTGTGGTGTAACATGCCCTCCTGGTGATTTTAATGAATGCTTACACTGGAGAGACACTTAAGGAAAACAGATTTGTAATGGTAGCTGGAAGGATTTGCACCAGGCAGAAAGGAAGTTTTTGGTCAGAGAACTAACAGCATTTAACAGTATTAGAGGTTGATTGTGAGGACAAATGAAGATCGGGGCTGTCATAATCAGAAAAGTTTCCTGTGATTATTTTCCAGCATTTATCTTCCCCGCTCAGCAATAAGCTCTAAGAAGACAAGAACTGCTGTCTTGTTCTTAGTTCAGGGATGCAACAGTCAGTATAGACTCTGTTATTCTGCAGTAACAAGACAACCCTGAGTTTCAGTGGCTTTAAACAACACAGACTTATTCCTCATTCATATTACACTTCCTTGGGCTTTACAAGGGCCCTGAGAGCCTCAGCACTCAGACTCATGGCCGTGGCATTGTCGGCCTTTATCTTCTCAGGCCCTTTTTGTTGTGCTTCTTGGCAAAGTGCATGCTCCTCAGGAACCTGGAGTCTACCCCCTTAAGAGATTTGTGTCTGATGCTGTTTCTGTGCCATTTGGGGAACTGGTTGCGCATGGTGTGGTTCTTGGACTTGGCCCTGTCTGCGCGACTGCAGAAGTGCCTGGGACTGAAAAAGAAAGAGCAATAAAACAATGCTTTAAATACTTTTTATAATACTTTCACTTTAAACTGGTTACAACGGTGCTCAAATCAAGATGAATTTTATCACGCATTCCTATGCTTCTTCCTCCCTGGGATTTTTGGTTTTATGTCTTCCCAAGGTTTCCTAGGGTTGAAGTAGTTTAGTCACACACACACACACACACACACACACACACACACTCATACCCAAAGAATACCATCTCAGACCAGTTAAAATAGCAAGTTCCGGAATTTTGCAACTGGTAAGATCTTGTTTGGCCACGGGTCCTGATTGTGACCACTGTGATCTAAACACAAGCCTTGGGGCATTCGGCTGAGTCTCTATTTATAATAAAGTTTTATTTGTTACCTCGTGAGACATTTAAGTCTCTGCCTTTCAAATTGGTGTTAAGCTTTTGAAACGTGCTTCTTTCTCAAAAATGATGAGTTAATTTAATCTTTGGATGGCTGGCACTTTTTTTCCAATTACAGTTTATTCTCAATATTGTTTTGTATGGGCTTCATGTGTACAGCACAGTACTTAGATAATCATACACTTTACAAAGAGTTCCCCCCGATATTTCCAGTACCCACTTGGCACCATACATAGTTAGCACAATATTATTGACTATATTTCGCATGCTGCACTTTACATCCCTGTGACTATTCTGTAACCACCAATTTGTACTTCTTAATCCCTTCACTTTTTTCACCCAGTCCCCCAACCTCCCTCCCCTCTGGCAACCATCAGTCTGTTCTCTACATCTGAGTCTATTTGTTTTATTTGTTTATGTCATTCTTTTGAGTCCACGTGTAAGTGAAATCATTGCCTCTCTCTGACTTAGTTGACTTAGCGTAATACTCTATGTGAGAGGACTGACATTCTTCACAAGTAGATATCAAATGTCTCTGTGAGTATTAATTGGAAGCCTATGTAATCAATAAAAATTAAATATATTCTATCATACTTACCTTTGTATTACAGCTACCTTTTGTATACTTTGTATTAACGTTTCATTTTGAATGTTTTCATGATCTTGTCGCCTTAATGAGCATAATTATCATTCTCTGTTTGATATTCCAGTTGTCTCAACTTAGCCAGTAGGAGTCCCTTTGAGTTGGTTCCTTCATTCTTTTAGCACTGCCTGGAGTATCTTTGAGAAGGTGCAAAGCAGCCCTGCTGGCTGTTAAGCTATGACAAACAATTCCTAGCAAACATCGCCATAGCCATAATTCAGCTAGAAGAAAAAAAAAATCTCTGAGTGATTTTGCTTTCTTGCCAATCAAATCATTGCAGCATAAGCACAAATCTTCTAAGTCCCCTCCAGCTCCCTTTGTACCCAAATACCTAAGCACTGTGTTCTTTCTGGCTCAGCACGCTAAATAAATCTAAACATGTTCCTGATGGCCTCTCACTAGTGGGTTTTGACACCTTGAAAGTCTCCTTGCTTTCTAGCCATAGCAAAACGTGTTCCAGATCCATCCCAAAATGTTCTGCCCAAGATATGGGGATCGGTTTCCTCTTCAAGAAGATCTAGTTCTATTTCTTTCAGTGGATAAAATAAAAGTGATGAGCCCCACCGAGTGGCTCCATTGGTTGGAGCGTTGTCCCATACACCAAAAGGTTTCAGATTCAATTCCAGTCAGGGCACACATCTAGGTTGCAGGTTCAGTCCCCAGAGGGGGGTGGTATTCGAGAGGCAACCAATGTCTCTCTCTAATTTCTCTCTCTCCTCCTCCCTCTCTAGAGTCAATAAAAGAACACATCATTGGGTGAGGATTTTAATAAAGTAAAAGAGATGAAAATCTGGGCTTAGCAGCACATGTGAGAACTGGAATGATCAAAATTGCTGCTGTTGGACCTTTATTTTAAGCCGGAATGTTTCTTTTCTTTTAAGGTTATGGTTTACATTGATCTCTGCAATCCGGCATGTTTTCTTGCTGAACCCAACTTTCTTTTAGTCCATGGTTTTATTAATTACTAACACTTTCTTTTTTTCTATCTCTCCCACATGGATTCTTGCAGGTTTGGGTTCTGGCTGCTAACTCACTGCCCTCCACCTCAATTTGCCACTAATTGAGAAAAACAGGAGAACAAATACAGTCTTTAACTTAAAAAAAAAAAAGAGGCTATATTAGAGAACATACTCTGTGGACAAAGGACAAAATTGAATTCAACACCTACAGTAATGGAAGTCATCCTGCAGACCCAGAAATCCCAACCTGATGTTCCCACCATATAAGAAGCGAAAGTAAAGGAGGAGGGGGAGAAAGGAGCAAGTGAGGAGGGAGGAGAGAAAATAGAAGTAATAGCAGTGTAAAGGTCAACTTGCCCAAGCTCCTTTGCAGCTCAGTAGGACTTACTGCTACTGCTAGAGATAAGGAAATAGTCATACTCTAGCCAAAACTTATGAGTCTGTGAGAAATAGAGCAAAAAACTTTGTGTGTCACCTTTTGCGGTTATTGTGAATAAAAGCTTGCTTCTGCATCTGGTTGGGGCTGCAGTGTCAGTCCTCACTTTGGTGGGGGCTGGTGCTGCAGCCAGCTGGCCAAGCTTAATAAATCCTCGCTTGCTGCTTAAGACCTAATTGGAGTTGGTGGTCATATTCTCTTGAATGTTGGTCCACAACAGCAGAGGAAAAGGAGAGCAAGAACAAGAAAGAGCTATTTCCCTGTATGTGTAATCTAATCTAATAAAAGAGTAATATGCAAATTAACCATCTCTCCAGGATGCCCAAGCCATGCCCACCTGCCAAGCCACGCCCATCAGAGCAGCTGTATGCAAATTAACCCAGCCAAGATGGCAGCCTGCAGCTACAGAGCTAGAGTAAACAGCAGGCTTTCGTTGCAACTGCCTGCCTAGGCTGGCTGAGCCTCTGCTCATGGTAACAATGTTTCAATTATAGAAGCCATGGAGCTGAAACAAACAGGAGACTTCCTTACCTACCTTCCTAGGCCTCGGCTCAAAGCAACAGTGTTTCAATTACAGAAGATAAATAAACCCCAGAAACCTGATTCCAGCCAGCCTCGCTGGGACCTTGGGTCAATGGGAGCTGTGGGCAGCCTGAAAGCCTGAAAATGGCCCTCAGCCCCTCACCCAGGCTGGCCAGGTACCCCAGTAGGGACTTGAACCCTGAAGGGACTGTGGGCAGCCTGAAAACAGCCCTCAGCTCCTCACCCAGGCTGCCCAGGCACCCCACTAGGGACCCAAAACCTGAAGGGGCTGTAGGCAGCCTTAAAACAGCCCTCAGCCCATCACCCAGGCTGGCCACACCCCAATGGGGTGAGGGTCCACACTGGGGGGCTTGGCCAGCCTGCAAACACCATCAGACCCTCACCCAGGCTGGCCAGGCACGCCAGCAGGTGGACATCCCCTGAGGGGTCCCAGACTGTGAGAGGGCACAGGCCGGGCTGAGGGACCCCCCAAGTGCACAAATTTTTGTGCACCAGGCCCCTAGTGTATAAATAATTGTGTTGCCGGTGGGATTAAATCAAATGCTGTCTGTAGTGCCAGGCACAGGTAAATGCTCATAAAAGGCAGCTGACAAGGATGCTTATAGAGAACAGTTCTGATCATGCATTGAACATAGTTATCCTTTACTCTCTAGGGTCAATTTTTAGACCCAGGGGTTCTGAAACAAGAATATAGAGCTTAAATTATTAATATGTATTGCAAATGGCCCTTTAGAAAAATTGTCAATATTTTAAACGTTTCCATTCTGAGAGATGAAAAGAACCCACTACATTTATTACCACTTCTTTCTGAATTTAACCTTGTCAACGTTACTTATAGACATTATTTAGAGAGTCTGCTCTCCCCCTCCTGTACCCCCACCACCACCATTGCCTGCTCCTTATAAGCAATTACTACTTTATTCCATTCTACTAAGTAATGTGAGACAATATTAGGAATTGTTGAGGTTTCCTCTTCATCATTATCTACTTATTTCCTATATTAATTTTCTTTCATATCAATGCCTTTCTTCCTACCACACACACACACATTTCCCCACCTACCCAATATGGACCTTTATCATTTACCTTATATCAATATTCAGTGTTACCATTATTATGACTTATAAGCTCAGAAGGAATTAACCCCCTAACCTGGATCTATCAGTACCT
The DNA here is from genome assembly GCA_004026665.1 of Murina feae. NCBI lineage: Eukaryota > Metazoa > Chordata > Mammalia > Chiroptera > Vespertilionidae > Murina > Murina feae. Next base: position 6,561 of record PVJC01034152.1, on the reverse strand, counting down.
CCCCTCACTGTGCACTCCCTGCTCCTCTCACTCGTTTGTTCCTCAAACATTTCTCCAATCACACCACTCCTCCCCTCATAATCATTTCGTTGTGCTCAGCAATATTTGAAATAAATATGAGTCTTCACAATCTGACTCCACCTCAAACACAAAAACACACTCCTCCCAACGACTGAAGGACAACTTTAGTGAATCCACCCAAGCCTCCTCTCTGACCTAGTGGCCAGAAACTCTGAGCATTTATAAATAAGTGTTTTTCTGGAAGTCTCTCTACCATTAATTCCTTCCACAATTATGTGGGTCTTTCCTATCTTCCAAAGTGCAAACCCACCTCTTTCAAAATGTTTTTCCTGATACACATTTATTTTTCCCTGAGATAACTCCTTTAGTAGATATGCTATTTATACCTATACTTAATCATGCTCTTCTTGTTTCTATAAATTCTGAAGGTTAGAAACCATTACTCAGCTGTTTCTAATACTGGAGTCACTACTTAGATGTGCCCTACACATGGGCTTTCCCGTGGGGAGGTCAAATCAGACCATCTGAATTATATCCACTAATTTGTTAAAGTGCTGACGAAACTTCTATGGAAAAACTTTATTCCCACCCATGATTTGGGTTCAGAGACGTGCACATATTTACAACGTGTAAACTGTGAAGGATTTGAAGAAAGACCCAGTTAGGGGTTGAATTGTATTGCCAAAAACTCACATGTTGAAGTCCTCGTCCCCAATAGCTCAGAATGTGAGCTTATTTGTTGACAGGCTCTCTGCAGAGACAAACAAGTTAGACTTAGGTCACTAAGGTAAGCCCTAGCTCTGTGTAACTGGTGTGCTTACGAAAGGGGGAAATTTGGACACAGAGACATGCATAGAGGAATATGATGTAAGGAGACACGGGGAGAAGATGACATCTACAAGCCAGGGGGAAGGGCCTGGAACAGTCTCCAAAAGGAGCCAGTGTCGCTGACACTTGAATTTCAGAATTTCAAAATTTTTGTTCTGTACACCACCCAGTTTGTGGTACCTTCGTTAGAGCAACCCTAGCAAACTAAAACAGACCCAGTAATGAAACATTTGTACATGTTTGTAGTAGCAAAACCTCTTCACTCTGTAATGGCTTTTTTTACTTTTTCTTCTTTTTCTTTTTTCAAGGTAAAGGTCATATTTATTGTAATATTTATGTATTTCATACCAATTTACATGTGTAAAACTACCTAATATGCTATCATTATCATCATTAACTAAATTCATACTGTGTCCAGATTTTCTTAGTTTTGACCTAATGCCTTTTGTTTCTTCTGTAGTTAAATTTATTTGGGTGACATTGTTTGTTTGTGTGTTTTTTCTTCAAACCCGTTCTCCTTCATTTATATGTAACAGGAGAGCAAGCAAGAAAATGATGCAGAAACTTACAACCACCTGAGCGACTGCTCACTGGTGTGCGCAGGCGGTTTCGATGGTGGGCCTTCGTGGAGCCCATTCCTCCCTGACAGGAAGGTACCAACACAATCAGTCTGGATTGTCCCCCCAGAGCAGCATCTTCCAGTCATGATGGTATGGATCTAATGTAAAGGATACGGCCCTTCGCAACAGGGCTGGTAGAAATGATATCTCTGGAATGAGGATTGTGTGGAACAGGAAGTACCGGAGAGAATGATCAGAGAAGTAGGGATAGAAACAAAGGCATGTCCTGGGAAGGACGACCGGCTGCTGGTTTTGATGAAACATCAGCCAGAGGCTACGTATAACCTCATCGAAGCCTTTGGCCGGACAACAGTCATAGCAGTTTGAGTAAAAACGACAACGTAAGGGCCATTGGAGCCGTTCTTGTCCAGAAGTAAAAAACCATATTGATTCCATAAGTGTGCACAACCAACAACTCAAAAGCAAAAGCTTATGAAAAGAAAAGCAACCTTCCTAGGTAGGGGGGTGGGGAGCAAGCAGAATATAAGAAGGCAAAAGGAAACTTCTTACTATCTCATTTGGGGACCATCTTTCCCTGAGAGTTTCAGACCAGACCCATCTATATTGAAAAATGAGATCATAATTTTCAAGTGGGGTTTCTCTGAGCCCTTGTGGAATGTAATCACATGGGTAGTTAACATGAAGATCGTCATGAGGTTCTGGGCATTTTGGGAACCAAAAATGAAGAGAACAAGTTTGGGATGGGACAAGGAGTGCAAGTACTGTGCCCAGGAGAGGAGAACCAGACATTACAAAATGGACTGTGTTTTGGGCAAAGGGAAGGCGCTGCTGCTGTTTGTTCTGGATTGTCAGTTTCAGTTGGGTGCCACAAGCTTAGCGAAGCACATTATTGCTTCCACTCCCCACCAAACCTGGACACATAAGGGGAGGGTGTACATATGGGGTTGCTGGGCCTGTGGGCCTAAGGACAGTGTCCAATCAGAAGAAGTGTTTCTATATTGCTGAGATGCCAACTTCTAAGTCACAGACAATTCGAGGCACGTCTGGACTAACTGTAATTGTTCATCAGAAGTGGTGCAGCCCAGAGTGCTGGAGAAGCAGCAAGGTGAAGAAGGTATCTTATCTGCAAGTTTCTAGTCTGAGAAGGGCTACTAGTAGGTCGCTGTGGGTAGAACAAGAACAAACTTTCTCCCCTAGCCGGTTTGGCTCAGTGGATAGAGCATCAGTCTGTGGACCACAGGGTCCCAAGTTTAATTCCAGTCAGAGCATGTACCTTGGTTGCAAGCTCCTCCCAGCCGGGCCCTGGTCAGGGCTCGTGCAGGAGGCAACCAATCTACATTGATGTTTCTCTTTGTCTTTCCTTCTTTCTTCCACTCTCCCTAAAAATCAATGGAAAAATATCCTCCGGTAAGGATTAACAAAACAAAAAAAAAAGTTTAAAAAAAGAACAAAGTTTCCAGGAAGTCCAATGTAATCTAACTCACTTTGTATGATTTGGGACTTTAGTCTTGGGCAATTCTGATCTATGTTAACGAAAAAACCCCATGAAACCTGTAGAGAATTTTGTGACTTTATTTGAGCCAAACTGTCGACATGCCAGGAAGCAGAACCTCAATGAATTGAGATAATGCTCCGGAGAATGGGGAATTCATACTGTGTTTTTATAAATTTACCATCAAAAGGAAAATACGTAAGTGGGTTACATGAACTTCATTGGTGATAGGTTAAGGAGGTGGGATAAAGCAAAGCGAGGAAATCTCTGGGATAGGGTAAAAGGGGAAATGATAGACATATGCTCCTTTTACACAGACGCCTACAGGATTATTTAACATAGTTAACAGTTGACATTAACTTGACAGCAATAACAATGAGGGAATGTCCTGGTGCCATTTGCTATGCCCTGAGAGGTCCGGAAAGAAAGGGAAGTTACAAGTTACCCAGACATTTCACAAATACACTATCTTAGAGGCAAAAAGACAAATGGGCTCAGTAAAGATCAAAGGTGATCTTTGTCAGGGAAAATACTGGCCTAGGATGTGACTGCCCACTATAACCTGTTTGTAGTTAAATATTTAATTTTCAGACCATCTTTTGTGGTTATTTTAGGTCTCTGAGTTTGCAGGACTGCCATGCAGGCCTCCGCTGAGCTTTTCAGGTTAGCATGTGGCTCCTTTTGTCCACAATGTGAAACAGAAGCCTTGATGGGAAGAAAGTAAAAAGAAATTGCCTATTGATAACTATTATTATGAAACAAGAAAGTAGAACCAAGATGCATGACTAAAATATTTGGATTATGACAGGAAAAGAAGGCAAGTCTGTACACCTACCATTTGAAGATGCTGCAGGAATTATGTCTTTAACTGGCAGAATACAGCGAGGAAAACATGATTGACATCAACTGCAAGCAATTCAGGGCAATTTGGGAAGGATCTGGCTCCCAGGATCTCCCCTGATTTTCACTGGTGGGCAGAATAAGTGAGTCTAACCTCATTTACACTTTGAGGCGAAAGGGTGGGTGGTAAGATGCAGAGGCAGATATTCTTTAATGAGCAAAGGTTATTAGAAAAGAGGCTCTGCAGAGGGAAATTAAACACGAAGAATTCCTGCTCAGAAAAGAGGGGCATTTCATTTTACAGAGGTCTAACAGATTCGTAGGAGAAAATGGGTTTAGGAGGAAATTATGTTGGTCAGAAATAGATGGGAAAGAGATGTTTGCACACGATGTTTGCATGAGCATGCGATGATGTGATGGGAAATTTCTGCTGCCCTAAATATTTCGGAGGCTAATGGAATATGGGGGAAACCCTGGTGCTTAGATCGAAGGAAATGGAAGGCTGGCCCCTACGTCAACAAGGCACTTAATTTCAGTGTCGTTGAGGGAACAAAAACAAAGATGATATTGCTACTTCCTGGCCGGCTTTGTTGTAAAAGAGGAGCAAAGGTTTATGGGGGAAAGGTCAGTACAGGCAGGTGATTTTCTCTAATTGGCCACTGGTTTTTCAATTAACATTCCTCTCTTTGCCAGGCATTTTCTGGGGCCTCTCCTCCTCTACCCCATTACCGCCTCCATCCTTCCTCTGAAGTTTCCCTACTCCTTTCCCAGAGCTTTAACACATTGTATTGGTAACATCATCAGGTTAACAGGAAGGTTCCGTTTGCATAATTTGGCAAGCCTAGCCCTGGCCCATTGCTCAGTGGTTAGAGTGTTCGTCCAGGGGACAGAAAGGTTGCCAGTTCCATTCTGGGCCAAGGGCTCGTACCTCGGTTGCAGGCTTAATCCCCAGGCCTGGGGCTCCTGCGGGAGGCAACCAGTCAATGTGTCTCTCTCACATCCTCTCCCTCTTATCCCCTTCTCCCTCCCCTCTACTCTCGCTAAAAAAAAACAACAACAAAAAAAAAACACACACACACACACACACAAAACAATTAATGGAAAAAATGTCCTCGGGTGCTCGGGTGAGGATATACATAAATAAATAATTTGGCAAGCCGCGTAATATTCAGCTGTGTAGCAAGGAAATGGTTCTGGCCGTCAAAGATTACACATGGACATTGCTCCTAAACCTCGGATGCTAGGCTGTTCACAGAGCAGCACTGGAAGCAGCATGAAGCTCCATCAGAGACTTGTTCCACGTTTTGTAGTCAGCTGCCACGCTGCTTCATTTAGCACAAGGTGGGTGGTAAGGCTCGTCGGAAAGTGGGCCCAGGGTAACGACCCTGAGTGGCCCAGTCAGCATGGCACACACATGCACACACACACACATGACTCAGCAGGCTCAGAACACGTTTGTCTTCAGCTCTTCATGACATTTCTGAGGTCCTTGCTGGTTGTAGATGGTACTTTACTGAATTTCTGAGCAAACACCCTGAGTTTTAGGTGTTCTGTGCCGATTCGGGTAGGGCATCTCTTAAAGACGTCAATATGGACAAAGTGGAGGCAAATAACGTGGCAGAAGTTGTAGGGGTGCTGCCTGAGGCATGGATTTTTTTTTAACAAGTGTTTGTCTGGTCCGAAAAAGAGAGTGAAGTCCTGCAGAGAAAGGTAAGCTATCTGTTTGGAGGTTTGGGGACTCAGGGGTGGGGGAGGGCTGGTGCTGAAGTAGAAGATACTACATCAACCCCAGGGCTAGAATTTTGGGGCCAAATTGGAAACCACAGGAGAGCAGTTCTGATCATATTCACAATCTTCCTTAGGAATTAATATTACTTTCGGCTGGGGCAGAGCCTGAAATGTATGCACTACTTTGGCTGTTTGCCTGTTTTTTCATATCAGTCCAAGTAAGAGGTTCACTAAGTCTCGGGGACTAGAGCGCCTCCTGGATACATCCTTCAAGGGGTGTTCCTGGTGGCACCACTTACTGACTTATCCCTGGAACGCCAATCCCATTCCAAAGAAAACTGCAGTGCTGTCGCCTTGATGTGAACACCTAAAATATGCTGGCATTTCTTTGTGTAAACTAGGCACTTCCTTCAACCCACAGACTCCTGTAAAGAATTCAAATTCCCAGACATGGATAGCACACTTCTTGGGTTCCCCAACAACCCTCCGCCTTGATCAAGCCCGGAGGTTATAAGACTGCAGGTGCTCAGTGAGTCTGGTTTTGGAACACCCTTGACTGGCTCTGAGTATGCGATGCACTGAGCTCCCGAGACAAGGGGTTACCCGGAGCCTGGGAAGTGGGCAAGGCTTACCTCCAGGTTCCATAATGATCTCAGAAGGTAAGCCCCTGCCCCGGAAGCACCTAAGATGCTCTCTAAAGAAGCCCAATCTGATCCGTTGAGAAGCAATGTCTTCTGGGTGCTCAAGACAAGATAGCAGTCAGCACCTAGAGCACCTTCCTGTCCTTAGATCCAGCTAATAAAGCAGGCCTTTGGTGGAGAAATTAAAATGGGAAGAATATATTCAAACTAGGCAGCTTGAGGGCCCCCGACTCTCACAGACATAGCCTTCTCCTGGTCTGTAAACTCTAGGGCAGCTGCTCTCAAGACAGGCTATACAGTGTAACCAGGCAGTGGACTGGGAGCTTTTTTAAACAACTGAAGCTATAAGAAAGAAAGAAAGAAAGAAAGAAAGAAAGAAAGAAAGAAAGAAAGAAAGAAAGAAAGAAAGAAAGAAAGAAAGAAAGAAAGA
>PVJC01034151.1:0-18975 GCA_004026665.1 Murina feae | reverse complement strand
AGGCATCAGCCACCACCTGCCCAGCCCACTCTGCTGCCCGCTGGTTTCCATGATTCACCCGCTGCTCTCTCCGAGGCTCCCGGCCGCCATCTTGCCTGGGCTAATTTGCATACAGCCACTCTGATTGGCTGGTGGGCGTGGCTTACCCTGTCTCGGAGAAACAGTTAATTTTACTATTTCTCTTTTATTAGTTTAGATGGTATCTGAAGTAGACATCATGCTCCTCCAGCTGTAGCTAGGACAATCAAGTACTTTGCCTTGGTTTTTGAACCTTGAGTAGAAAGACATACAGATGGAAAACAACTGATTCATTAGCCCCTGAAAAGTGAGCACTGCTTCACTTTATTTGGGTCCCCAGAGCTCTCCAGTGTCAGGCTGTTTTACACTTTTCTTCAGTTTTATAAGCAACCTCATAGCTATCTGATAAGTAATGCTGTTTTTTAAATTGAATTCATTGGGGTGACACTGATTAATAAAATTATACAGGTTTCAGGCGTACAATTCTATTATCACCTGTATGTTGTATTGTGTATTCACTACCCAGGTCAAGTAGGTAACACTGCCTTTTTTAAAAATATGTTTTTATTGATTTAGGAGAGGAAGAGAGAGGGAGAGACAGAAACATCAAACATGATGAGATGCATTGCCTGGCTGCCTCTTGCACGCCCCCTACTGGGGATCTCGCCTGTAACCCTGGGCATGTGCCCTGATGGGGAGTCGAACCAAGACCTTCTGAGCCACACCAGCAGGTGCTCAAATAGCCTATCTAATAAAGAGGCAATATGCAAATTGACCATCACTCCAACACACAAGGTGGCCACCACAAGATGGCCAGCAGGGGAGGGCAGTTGTGGGTGATCAGGCCAGCAGGGGAAGGCAGTTAGGGGTGACCAGGCTGGCAGAGAAGGGCAGTTGGAGGTGACCAGACCTGCAGGGGAGGACAGCTGGGGATGACCAGGCCACTGGGGAGGGCAGTTGGGGCAATTGGGCCAGCAGGGGAGCAGTTAGGCATCGATCAGGCTGGCAGGGGAGTGGTTAGGGGGTGATCAGGCTGACAGGCAAAAGTGGTAAGAGGCAGGCAGGCAATCAGTTGGGAGCCAGCAGTCCTGGATTGTGTGAGGGGTCCCAGACTAAAGAGGGTACAGGTTGGGCTGAGGGACATAACAACCCTCCTGCCCTCGTGCACAAATTTCGTGCACCAGGCCTCTAATATCTTTATAAATAATGTTTTTACTCACCTATACAGAATGTTTTCTATGAATAATCTCGGAGCTAAAATTTGTATTATTACCTATCTTAACTAATAAAAGCGTAATATTGAAATTAACCGTTTCTCCGGGATGGGGTAAGCCACGCCCACCAGCCAATCAGAGCGAATGTACGCAAATTAGGCCAGCCAACATGGAGGCCACCACTCACGGACCTGAGTAAACGGCAGCTTCCATTGCAGCAGAAGTGAAAGTGAAACTGCCGCCCTCCAGCTCCCCTCTGCTCAGCCTCGCTCAAGCAAAACACACGTTTGCAACATAATAACAATCATAGAATCCTCGGGAGCTGAAGGAAACAGCAGGCCTGGCCTCACCACTAAGTAACATTGTTTCATTATAGACGTGGCGAGGTGAGGTGAAGCAGAAAGGAGGTTTCGTTACATGTCTAGGCCCTGGCTTAAAGGAACAGCATCAATTATAGAAGATAAACAAACCCTAGCAACCTGCGTCCAGCCAGCCTTGCTGGGACATTGGGTCAATGGGAGCTGTGGGCAGTCTGAAAGCCTGAAAGTGACAATCAGCCCGTCACCCACACTGGCCACAACCCAATGGGGTGAGGGACGTTCCTGGGGGGCTTGGCCAGCCTGGAGACAGCCATCAGCCCCTCACACAGGCTGGTCAGGCACCCCAGCAGGTGGACATCCCCAGAGGGGTCCCAGACTGTGAGAGGGCACAGGCAGGGCTGAGGGACCTCCCGCGTGCACAGAGCGACTGCAGGGCCAAACAGCGCAGGACCCAGGACCCGTGAGTGGGAAAGAGGCAGCAGGATTGGCGGCCTGCTTGGCAGCTAATCAGGCCCTTTGAGGGGCACCGGGGAGCGGGTAAGAGGTGGTGGTGGGGTCGGTGGCCTGCTTGGCGGCTGCCCAGGCCCTTTGGGGGGGCACTGGGGAGTGGGAAAGCAAGCTCTTGGGGGCTGGGAGCCTGCTTGGCGGCTCCCCAGGTCCCTTCCGGGGATCAGGGAGCAGGAAAAGGCTGGCCTGACCACGAGGCGGGGTTTTCCCTGCTTTCTGGTGGCTGGAGGAAGATGGGCAGTAGGTAAGCTTGGGAGGCAGGCAGCACCCAGCCCTGGCCACAGTTCAAAAAAGACAACAACATGCAGGGGAGGGCAAGAGTCTGAGAGATCAACATAGAGGGGGTGCCTGCTCCAATCCTGGGGGCAGGCCCCCAGCAGGTAGACACACACAGAATTGCTCCGAGCCTCAGATGCGGCTGGGGGCAGGTCCCCAGTGGCGACACACACACACATACACACACACACACACAAAAGGCGCCTGGCAGACTGGGGCCATCATAGGACATCCACTGAGGGGTTCCAGACTGTGAGAGGGGGCAGGCTGGGCTGAGGGACCCTCCCTCCCCCATGCACGAATTTCGTGCACCGGGCCCCTAGTTATTATATAAAATCAATAAGACAGCTTATTTTGAGGAAAAAGCTAGAAACAATAACTTTTCCTTTACTCAATTTAGTAGTTTCTTCAACAAGGAATCTTGGGGAATTCTTGTTTTTAAAGAGACTTAAGAATAAATGACTGCCAATAATTAAAAATATGCTAGGAAAATTATAAGACACCTGTGAAATAAAACCTATAGGATTTATGCTTTTTTAATATATATTCATGTTATTCCCCTCCACTACTAAAAAGAGCCATTTTTCTTGTTAAGGACTCCAATCAACCCTGCTGAACCAATTTCTACTTATATTGGAAAAAACTAAAAACATAAAGTTCCATTTCTCCTCCCATCTGGACCAAGGGAAATAGTCTACAGTTATAGCTGAAACCGTTTAACCACACATTTCCTTCTGTTCTGATAAGTGCTCATTCCCTTCCACATTGTAAACTCAAAACTCCACTGATATATACCTAAGTCTAACAAGTGACTTTGACCTCATTTTGACACCTCACAAAACCTAAAAAACAATACCCTTCTATGGGGGCTGAAGGGAGTGCCACACCAGGGAGGAATATAACATTTCACCTCTCAATGTGCCTCATTATTTTAACTTCTTATACTAATTATAAAGAGAACTCTTCTAATGGCAGAGAAAAGTCAACTTCATAATCGGATTCTATATTCACCAATGAGTTTATATCTTTTAGAATCAAAGATTCCATGAATGTAGCTTATTCATATTAACTTCCATAGCCAAAATATTTTCCTTAAAAAAATTCCTAAAAATTTTAAAGCCCATTTATTACTTCTTTTTTTTTTGGTTTTGAAATTATCTTTAATTGAAATATTTTCTTTTGTAGTTCTTAACTAGCTGGGCATTTCACTGCACTGTTGATGTCATCTATGTCGTCATGAGGGTGGCAGCCATCAACAATGTAGCCCACAGTCTGGGTAGTCCCCAGGATCGCATTAATGGTTCCAGAGTTCTCTAGTCAAAGATTGGTGTTGCATCTGTCAGGCAATGGTGGCAAATCTCACCAAAGGTGGTTATTTCCATTGTGCTTATGTTTTTTGCTTTTTTTCTGTCTCTTGGCATACTACCTCCATCTGGGCCTATCTGTTCTGGTTAGTTTCACTATAATCCTCAGATCCTTCCAATCACCGGTTGCTTTGGCAATTTTATCAACAACCTTTTTGGGAGACAGACCCAGGGGGCCAGGGCAAATGTGGCACTGACTTCCCCATAGTTGCACCTCAGATACACAACTTTAATCTCCTTGGGGTCAAACTTCAGCTGGTGTTGGATGAACCAGGTTTTGGGAAGACCAAAGAAAAAGTTGCACCTAAGCCTCCTCCCAGCCAAAAGCTGAAGGCTGTTACTTCTTTATAAAAATTCTCTCATGACAAAGAAAACCACTTTGTTTTGGGAAATTCTTAAATGGGTTCAGAAAATGGCTACAGTTCTTCATTAAGGCTAATGCAGTGAGTGAAATTATAATTTTAAATGATATTTAGATGATTCTGGTGACTTATTTAATGTTCACATTCAAATAAATAGTTTTATGTGTAGATCTTCAAAGTACATGTTTGCCACTTTCATACACTCATGAATACCAAACCTCAAAGTACAAAGAAAATAAAATTTTGTCTTACCAGTTTGGCATTTTGTAATATAATTCAATAATGTCATTTAAGCACTAAGACATTTTTCACTGAAAATAATGATGCCCTATTTCAAACTATGAAAAGAAAATTTATTAAAATATGACTTAGGGATTAAACCCATTGTTCTACAAACAAGTAAGTATTTATACAAAATGCATTCTATAGCCCTAGCCAACCCAGTGGATAGAGTGCCAACCTGCAGACCGAAGGGTCCCCGGTACAGTTCCAGTCAAGGGCTCGTACTTGGTTGCAGGCTCCTCCTCTCTGGCCTGAGCCCTGGTCCAGGCTCATGTAGGATGCAACCAATCAATATGTTTCTTTCACATTGATATTTCTGTCTTTCCTTCTCTCTTCCACTTTCTCTAAAAAAATAAATAAATCAATGGCCCTAACCAGTTTGGCTCAGTGGATTGAGCATTGGCCTGTGGACTGAAGGGTCCCAGGTTTGATTCCGGTCAGGGCATGTGCCTTGGTTGCGGGCACATCCCAAGTGGTGGTGGGGGGGGGGGGGCGACGGGGACGGGGGAGCGATTGATGTTTCTTTCTCATCGATGTTTCTAGCTCTCTATCCCTCTCCCTTCCTCTCTGTAAAAAATCAATAAAAATATATTTTTAAAAAATCAATGAAAAAATATCCTTGGGTAAGGATTGGGAGTAAAAAAGATTCTAAAGCCTTTAAAATGGGTGAATAGATTAAGTATACACAAAAACAACAAAAAGGCCTGCTTATCTTTTCAAAAGTAAAATATCAGAGGATGTTTGCGACTTCACAGAAAGTTAGAAGTTCTGACTATAGACTCACATTTGTATTCTTTCAGAAGGTAATAGTATGAACAATTTTTAATAAACCCAAGCTCTAAATATCAGTATTTGTGATGTTATAGTCAATCTAAATCACACAATATCACTTAATATTCAAACTGTAGCTTTAAATTCCTTATCACTGTAGCAGTAGAGCTTCAGAAAAACATGTATGCACCATCAACTGTGGCATTAGCCATGTAATATTATTTGACGATAAAAATATTATTTGGCAATTATTCATACATACAACATGAATCTTGAAAACATTATGCTAAAAAAAAAACAAAAAAACAAAACAAAACAGAAAAAGGCCGTATGTTTTATGACTCCATTTAAGTAAAATGTCCAGAACAGGCAAATAGAAATAGAAAGGAGATTAGTGGTTGCAAGGGGCAGGGAGAAATGAGTGACTGCTAGCAGGTAGAGGATTTCTTTTGGGGGTGATGAAAATGTTTTGAAATTAGAATGGTGATGGTCACACAACTCTGAATAACTAAAACCCCTGAATTATAGACTCTAAACATGTGAATATTGTGTATGTAATTTTAAAAAAAATATATTTTGATTGTTTACAGAGAGGAAGGGAGAAGGATAGAGAGTTAGAAACATCGATGAGAAAGAAGCATTGATCAGCTGCCTCCTGCACACTCCCTACTGGGGATGTGCCCACAACCAAGGTACATGCCCTTGACTGGAATTGAACCTGGGACCCTTCAGTCCACAGGCCGATGCTCTATCCAGTGAGCCAAACCATCTAGGGCTGTGTATGTAAATTTTATCTCAATAAAACTATTATTAAAAATTTTGCAACAGTTTTTATCTGTTACATAAAAAACACTCATGAGATGTGTAAATGGAGATTTTTGAGTAGGCAGTTGCAAATGGGATTCTAGCGCTTTGATGATGTTAAGTCTGGCAATCATCAACAATACAGTGCCATTTAACTCTAGAAGGAAAACATTCCCAAGTAAGTAGGAGAAAAGAGGGAGGGCCCAGGAAGAACTCGGAAGAAATCCAACTTTTAGATGCTGGGTAGCAGAAAAGAACCCAGCAAGCATGCTCTAAGTAGCCAGTGAGAAAAAGAGAGAAACATGTAAGGAGCCTAGGGGCTAAAGGTTAATTACAGGTCCCCAAATAAGAATTTCCCCTTTGTTGGATGCCTTTAGATATATAAGGGCACTCGTAATTTTTAGCAATGCTTTTTTTAAGGCAGTAGTTCTTAGTCTAAAGTTCAAAGAACCTACAGAAGTTTGGGTTTATGGATAAGTTTCAAAAAGACCAGAAACCTACTGAAATTCTGTGTAAAATTATATGTGTAGTGCATGACAAAATGTACGTTAGAATCAGATAAAACCTGGGTTTAAACTGTAGCTCTATCAGTGTGTCTGGTATACATTCTTTAAGTTTGCTAATAAGCCTCAGATTCCTCACATATAAAATCCCTAAATAATGCCTTTCATAGGTAATACAAATTAACTCAATGCACATAAAATTTATGAAACATATAGAGTACTACAGAAACACTGATTCCTTACATACACATTTCCACCCATGTTTTACATCGTAACTTCTTTTCAAGGGAAAGAAACCAATTTTCAAGACAATAAATGTTACCACCAAAAAACCAGCAGACAAGCAGTGACACTGGGATGGCCACGGGCGCCCAGGAAAATAAGATTTCCATTAAGGAAGAATGTTTCCTGCCTTTTAGTTATAATCACTTCTGTAGTCTATTTTAACAGATTCCTTTAGGAGATACTTGCTTCTGACTCATCCTCCTTTAGCCACATGCCGCACCGGTTCATAAATGCACAGTCATCTGCTCGCATGCTGGATCATCACTACAGTCAGTCAATCTTGTTTGCCTGAATCATAACTAGGTTGCATGTAAGTGTAAAAAATAGTTTCTTCCATCGTGATTTAATGTAATGACCAATCTACTTCCTACAATTCAAAAATCATGAACTTATTGTGTGTGTGTGTGTGTAATACATATACACACCTACTCAATAAAATGTGTTAACCAAACAGAAAAATCCATCCTAAATTTTATATGGAATCTCAAGGGAACCTAAATAGTCAAAACAATTTTTAAAAAGAAGACTTGAGGACTCACACTTCCTGAATTCAAAACTTACTATGCTTTCCATGCTGACAGCACTCTCGAAAACATGGTGAATGTTCCTAAAACTGGCTGGACTTTCTGTAAGAAGTGTGGCAAGTATCAACTCTACAAAGTAACACAGTACAATGACAAGGATTCTCTGTATGTGCAGGGAAAGTGGCATTATGACAGGAAGCAGAGTGGTTATGGTGGGCAGACTAAGCTGATTTTCTGCAAAAAGGCTAAAACTACAAAGAAGATTGTGCTGAGGTTTGAATGCTTTAGGCCCAACTGCAGATCTAAGATAAGGGTGGCTATTATAAGATGCAAGCATTTCAAATTGGGAGAAGAGAAGAGAAAGGACTAAGTGATCCAATTCTAAGCTTCATGTTTTGTTTTATTATGTGACAATAATATCTTGAGGATATGTTCACTTCAGATAGTTGCTTTTGGTCTTTTGGAGAGGGAAGTAAACTAGTGTTAATAAATTTGCCTTATAGGAAAATTTATGCTAAAAAAAACTACAAAGCTACAAAATCAAGACAGCACAGTATTAGCATAAAAACAAAAATATAGCCCTAACAGGTTTGGCTCGGTGGATAGAGTGTCGGCCTGCGGACTCAAGGGTCCCGGGTTCGATTCCGGTCAGGGGCATGTGCCTTGGTTGTGGGCACATCCCCAGTGGGGGGGGGGGTGTAGGAGGCAGCTGGTTGATGTCTCTCTCTTGCCGATGTTTCTTACTCTCTATCCCTCTACCTTTCTCTCTGCAAAAAATCAATAATGTATTAAAAAAAAAACCAAAAAATGTAGAACCCATGGAATAGCATAGAAAATCCAGAAATAAATTCTCACAGTCAAATAACTTTTGACAATGGTGCCAAGACCATTCAGTGGTCTTTTCAACAGTTGGTAGTAGGAATAAATACGCACATGTAAAAGAATAAAAACCCATATCTAAAACCATATGAAAAAATAAACTAAAAGTGAATCAAAGACCAAAAACTATAAAACTTTTAGAAGCAAATACTGGATAAAAACTTCATGACATTGGATCTGACAATGATTTCTTGGAAATGATACCAAAGACACAAGTAAAACTTTATTTAAAAAAATAAATTGGCCCTGACAGGTTTGGCTCAGTGGATGGAGTATCCGCCTGTGGACTCGGGGGTCCCTGGTTCGATTCCAGTCAAGGGCATGTACCTTGGTTGCTGGCACGTCCTCAGTGGGGAGTGTGCAGGAGGCAGCTGATCAATGTTTCTCTCTCACTGATGTTTCTAGCTCTCTATCCCTCTCCTTTCCTCTCTGTAAAAAAATCAATAAAATATATTAAAAAAATAAATAAATAAAAAATAAATTGGACTTCATGAAATTAAAAAAAATTTTTATGCATCAAGACACTATTAATAGAGCAAAAAGATAATCCAAAGAGTGGGAGAAAATATTTGCAAATCATATACGCCTGTTAAGGGATTAATATCCAAAATGGGCAAAGAACTTGAATAGACATTTTTCCAAAGACACATACTAGTATATGGCCAAAAAGCATTAAGAAAAGATGCTTATCACTAATCATCAGGGAAATGCAAACCAAAACTACAATGGGATACCACTTCATACCCATCAGAATGGCTACTACCAAACAACAGCAAGTGTTAGCAGGAGAAATTAAAACCCTTATGGTGGAAAAAATAAAAAATAAATAAATAATAAAAAAAATAAAACCCTTATGGTGGGAATGTAAATACAGCCGTTGTGAAAAACAGTATGGCAGTAACTAAAAAAAATTTTTTTTAAATAATTACTGTATGATCCAGTAATCCGATTTCTGGGCATATACCCAAAAGAAATGAAGGCAGGGTCTCAATGACATATTTGTACACCCATGTTGATAGCAGCACTATTCCCAACAGCTAGAACATATAAATAACCCATCTCTATCATCAAGTGACTAGACAAGCAAAATGTAGCATACACATACAATGAAATATTAGCCTTTTAAGGAAGTAAATTCTGCAATATGCTACATGAATGACTCTTGAGGACATTATGCTAAATGAAATAAGCCAGTCAGAAAAAACAAATACTATATGATTCCACTTGTATAAGGTACTTAGAGTAGTCAAAATTATGGACAGAAAGTAGATTGGTAGTTGCCAGGACTGGAGAAGGAGGATAATGGGGAATTATTGTTTAGTGGGGAGATAGACTTTCAGTTTCGTAAGATGGAAAGAAAGAGCTACGGAGAAACTCCTGTGAAAAGGAAGGAGGTCATGGTGAACCTAGAATCAGATAATACAAAGCAGCCCACTCCCTCTGACCATTATTTCCTCCAGATTTTTAGCATACTGTGAACACTGGCTCACACTTTGCACATGCCCTAACTCTAGAGTGAACCCTAGTTTTTTCACAACCCATTCATGACTCTGCTCACAAACTTGCCGAGAAGGGCTTGTAAAAATTCTCAGGGTTCTGGCTGGTGTGGCTCAGTTGGCTAAGCTTTGTCCCATGCACCAGGAGGTGACCGGTTCGATTCCAGGTTAGGGTACATGCCTGGGTAGGAGCTGACTCGATCTCCAGTGGGGGGCCTGCAATCAATGTTTCTCTCCTTCTCCCCCTTTCCCTTTCAAGCTCTCTAAAATCAATACAAACATATTTTTTAAAAATTCGCAGAGAAGCTGAATCCAGACTTGACTCAGATTCTGTTCAGCTTATCTTCTTGGAGCTTTCATGTTAGGATGATATTGCAATCCTTTATTTACATTCTCATGAAAGATTGTGCTTGCTGTATTGCTTTTCAAAATAAAACAACGCGTTGGTTAGAGATACATGCATAGAAAATAAAATGTTAAAGAAAAGCAAAGAAAAAAATAATAAAATATCAATCATTATAGTGGTTTGTGGTTGGTTTTTTTGGTGGAGTGGGAAATAGAATTGTGGAGTTTTCTGAAGTATCACTGTCCAATTTTATCTAATAAAAGCATAATATTGAAATTGACCGTTTCTTTGGGACGCCTAAGCCACGCCTACCAGCTAATCAGAGCAGCTGTATGCAAATTAACCCAGCCAAGATGGAGGCCAGCACTCACGGAGCTGAGTAAACAGGCAGCTTTCGTTGCAGCAGGAGTAAAACTGTTAGCCAGCCTCCTGGGCTTCTCCTGGCTCCAGGCAACAACATATTTGCAAAATTGTCTCAATTATAGAAGCCTCGGAGGTGAAGCAAACAGCAGTCCTGCCTAAAGTTCTATTAAGGCAACACTGTCTCAATTATAGAAGCCACAGAGCTGAAGCAGATAGGAGGCTCCGTTACCTGCTTAGGCCTCGGCTTAAAGGAATAGTGTATCAATTATAGAAGATAAACAAACCCCAAAAACCTGCTTCTAGCCAGCCTTGCTGGGACATTGGGTCAATGGGAGCTGTGGGCAGCCCGAAAGCCTGGAAACGCCCCTCAGCCTGTCACCCAGGCTGGCCATGCCCCAATGGGATGAGGGACCCCATTGGGGGGCTTGGCCAGCCCGCAGACAGCCATCAGCCCTCACCCAGGCTGGCCAGGTGCCCCAGTAGGGACCTAAAACCTGAAGGGACTATGGGCAGCCTGAAAGCCTGCAAATGGCCCTCAGCCCCTCACCCAGGCTGGCCATGCATGCCAGCAGGTAGACATCCCCTGAGGGGTCCCAGGCTGCGAGAGGGCACAAGGGCCCCCCGAGTGCACAAATTTTTGTGCACCGGGCCCCTAGTCTATATATAAAAAAGGTTAACAGCTAAGTGTCCGACTGGTCACTATGATGCGCACTGACCACCAGGGGGCAGATGCTCAACGCAGGAGCTGCCATGACAAGCTCCAGCCATTTATAAAGAAATGGCACCGCAGTCCTGGCGGTCAGAAAGCAACACTTGGCTTCCCCCAAGTGGGACACAGGCCCTACCACCACCCAGGAGCAACAGCCCATCAAATGGCAGCTGACATTGCAAGGACCCCATAGCACAAAATGCAGCCCACAGCCCAGCTCAGCCCGGCCCAGAAATAGTCACTGTGGGCATCGGGTAATGACATCACGGAGTAATGCCTGGCTTTCTCTCCCTAGTGACTAGCATTCTTGGAGTTTCTTCAGCCCAGGAACATGACTTGGTTTATAGCCAGGTGCAAACATTTTACACTTTAACCAAATGTCTATGAAGCATTTTCCGGTGCCTCATCTCATTTGCTCCTCATAGAACTCCTGGAGTAGGTAATAGGAGACTCAGTAGAATTCTATTTTCTTTTCAGTAGCCAGAAAATGGAGATTTAGAAAGCTCAGAAACTTGACCCAACTGAAAAGAAGAAATGGTAGACCTTGAAAATGACGTCAGGTTTTCTTGCTGCGCAGAATATAGTCAAACACTGATGTAGTTAAATATTTTACCCTTTGTTGTCCCTGCATGACCTACAATAATGATCTGCTTCATGTTGATACTTACTGCTGTGTTGCTGACAATTCCTGAAAGAGAAGTTGGGGTGCTTTACTGGGCTGAAAAAAGTTTAGTTAAATCAGAAGGCAGGCCTAATTAAACTTATCTATCTGTGTGTGTGTGAGTGTGTGTGTATATATCATTCACTGGTGCCAATCACGCGCATTTCCATCTGTCATTGTCTATCGTGAATTTGGTTGATATTTCTATTATAGAGAAAGGGCGAATAGTGATATTAAAATATTTCTTCTAATTTCCTTTCTTTTTTATATTTATTTTATACATTTCTTTTTTTTTTTTTAAATCTTTAATTTATTGGTTAAGATATTACAAATGTGTCTTCATCCCACCATTAGCCCCCAACCCCCCCCCTCCCACTCATGCTCTCATCCCCTTGTTGTCTGAGTCCATTGGTCTGACTTATATGTATGCATACAAGTCCTTTGGTTGGCCTCTTTCCCTTCCCCCGACTCTCCCCTACTTTCCTTCCAGGGATTGACTTTCAATGTGCATGAGAATTTGTGCACAGGGCCACTAGTAGAAATATAACGTGAACCACAAAGGCAGTCACATATGTAACATGTAAATCTAACAGCCATAATTAAAAAATTAAAATAAACAGGTGAAATTATTTAATTTCAAATATATTTACAATATTATTTCAATATATTATCAATATAAATATTATTGAGATAGTGTATATATTTTTTTGTGCCTTGTTTTCAAAATCTTGTATGTACTTTTTTACATACATCATGTCAATTCAGACTACTGGCACAAGTGTCTAGTGGCTATCATTCTAGAATCACAGTTCTAATATAGTAGAAATGCTGTATCTTAAGTAGCAGGTACATGAATATTCCTTTTATTACTATTCATAAAGCTACACTTACATTTTTATCTACTATTTATTTATAAGATTGTAAGATATATTTAACAAGTGAAAAGATGGCTACCATTTATGGGGGAAATGAATTAAATAATGAACATACTAAAAAAGTAAAACATGTAGAACCAGCCCACCTAATTTAGGACATCTTATAGGGTATTGCTAATGACTTAACAAAAATCACACTGTGGTAAGATTTAAACACAAAAAGTATGCTAAGCCCTGACCAGGTTGCTCAGTTGGCTGGAGCACTGTCCCGTGCATCAAAAGGTTGTGGGTTTGATTCTTGGTCAGGGTACGTATAGAGTTTGCAGGTTTGATCCCTGGTCAGGGCATGCACAGGTGGCAACCAATGTTTCTCTCATACCGATGTTTCTCTCTTTCCCCCTTCCTCTCTCTCTAAAAGTTAATAAAAACATATCCTTTGGTAAGGATTGAAAAATATAAAAGCCCTAGACGGTGTTTCTCAGTGGTTAGAGTGTCAACCTGTGTACTGAAGGGTCTCTGGTTCAATTCCTGGTCAGGGGCACATATCTGGGTTACAGGTTTGATCCCCTGCCCCAGTCAGGGCAAGTGTAACCAATTGATGTGTCTCTCTCACATCAATGTTTCTCTTCTCCCCCTCCTCCCCCACTTCCATAAAAAAGTCAATGGAAAAAATATCCTGGGGTGAGGATTAACAAACAATCAAAAATGCTGAAATATCGCACTGGTTTTATTGTACAGTCCCACACAAAGTTAATGTCATGTGTTGTAAATTAAATCATTTTCACTAAACATCATTTTTCAAAAGACTGCTACACATAGAAACTCTAATGACCCATTGTCTAGAAAAGCCATTCCTTCTGTGAGCCATCTGATCAAACTCAGATATACATGGCTTTAAGTAGAAAACTTTTTTAGTCTAATCTAAAATACTATAATATGTAATGTGATTTATATTCTTTTGTTGTTGTTAATTCTCACCAGAGGATATTTTTCCATTGACTTTTAGGGAGAGTGGAAGGGAAGGGGAGAGACAGAGAGAAACATCAACGTGAGAAAGACACATTGACTGGTTGCCTCCTGCACAGGCCCTGGGGTTGAGCCTGCAACCTAGGTACATGCCCTTGACAGGAATCAAACCCAGGACCATTCAGTGCCCAGGTCAATGCTCTATGCACTGAGCCAAACATAGAATTTTTCTTCATGTAAGTATATTTAAAATACCTGCTGGCTTTTTCCTGTATAAAAAAGCAATGTTATGCTAGCCTATGCATCACAAACCACCATTAACGTGAACACTGCTAAGACCTCACATTCTATTTCTGGACTTTCTGCAACTTCAAGATTCCACTTTGCTTAAAGTCCCTACCCCACCCAAAAACAGCTCCATACAGCTCCTTTCATTTCCTAACTCTCTTTTCCTAATACCTTTTCACTCAGGTTTAACTAGCACTACCACTTAAGTTTATATTCCAATTTTAATAGCTTTCAAAACTTTCCCAATTATTAGAACTTTAAAATCATCCAGTAAGAACATTTTAAAATAAATTAAAACTGAGATTAAATAATTCACTTATAGAAGGTCACACAGCTAGTAAGTGATAAAAGCTAGCACCAAGAACTCCTGACTCTATACACTCACCTAAACCACAGTTCCATTAATGAACTGCATTACTAGTATTTCCGAAGTATTTCAGGGTATATAAAAACAGATTTCTTAAAAATAGAGAATAGTCAATTTTATGATTACAGTCAGAATCTAGAACAATACATATTGTGAACTTTTTAAAAAAAATTTATTTTAGGGATTTTTTACAGAGAGGAAGGGAGAGGGACAGAGAGTCAGAAACATCGATGAGAAAGTAACATCAATCAGCTGCCTCCTGCACACCCCCTACTGGGGATGTGCCTGCAACCAAGGTACATGCCCTTGACTGGAATCGAACCTGGGACCTTTCAGTCCGTAGGCCGACGCTCCATCCACTGAGCCAAACCAGTCAGGGCAATATTGTAAACTCTTTGCATGACTTTAGAATATATTGTATTGCCTGGCTGGCCCAGTTGTTGAGTGTTAATCCATGTATGAACCAGGAGATCATGGTTCAATTCCTGGTCAGAGCACATACTCAGGTTGCAGTGTTGCGCACGCAAGAGGAACTGATCAATGATTCTCTCTTATCATTGATGTTTCTATCTCTCTCTCCCTCTCTGTTCCTCTCTAAAATCAATTAAAAAATATATTTTTTAAAAAGAATATTATGAATATTTTCCCCTCCCTAAAAAACAAACAATTTACTAGTTCTGCTATCTTTAGTCTATAATTCAAAGTAAACAATGAATATTTAAGAGTCCTGAAATGGCCCCAGCCGGATGGAGAATAGTCGAGCACACCAAAAAGGTTGTAGGTTCAAAGATCCTGTTTGGGCACTTGTGGGAGGCAACCAATCGCTGTTTCTCTCTTTCTCTCAAATTAATGAAAACATATCCTCTGGTGAGGATTTAAAAAAAAAAAAGTTGTGAAATGTTCTGGCCCAGGAAGTATAATTTCAAGTAAAAAAAAGCATAAAAAATTAGATTTTAAAAATTATTTTTTCTTAATTAAGATAAAATATCCTATGTAATAAAGAGAGAATATGCAAATTGACAGTCACTCCACCACAAAGACGGTGGCACTAACAGCAGAGGTGGAGTTTCTATAACAAGATGGCTGCACCCACAGCAGAGGCCAAGTTCCCATAACAAGCCTTAACTAGCAATCAGCAGGGACCTAAGGCCATGCCCCCCCATGGGGCTTGACTGGGGACCTCAAGTTGCACCCTCCATCCTGGTGCCAGGCCGGGGGACCTGAGGCCGTGCCCCCTGCCCAGTGGGGCTTGACAGGATCTCCAGCCACGTCCTCTGCTGGGCCAGGGGACTTGAGGCTGCGTCCCCAGCCTGGTGGGGCTTGACAAGGGTGGGACCAGCCGAGTCTGGATCTAGCCCAAAGGCGGGGGGTTGGGAGGGAGGGGCAGCCGGGTTTGGGTCTCACAATTTTGAGGGGCATGTGAGCGGGTGGGGACTTGACTCTGGGTCCCGTGGTGCATCCCAGACTCTCATAGGAGGAAGATTTTCATATACATTTTACTTTCATCTTTGACACTTCTTTTCATATGATTTTCATATAATTTTCTTTCACTTTTTCATAATTTTCTTTCATCTCTGACACTTTTATAGAAAAAGGGCAAATAGCAATTATTAAAATATTTCCTCTAATTAATCCCCTTTTAATGTGCACAAATTTCATGCACTGGGCCACTAGTAATAAGAGAGACAGATGTTGTTTTTTTGCAATCCATTCTTGTCATCTCTGTAAGAATTTTTAAAAAATATTATAGTAGCCCTAACTGGTTTGCTCAGTGGATAGAGCATTGGCCTTGGGACTGAAGGGTCCTGGGTTCGATTCCAGTCAAGGGCACATGCCTGGGTTGCAGGCTCAATCCCCAGTAGGGGCATGCAGAAGGCAGCCAATCAATGATTCTCTTATAATTAATGTTTCTATCTCTCTCTCCCTCTCCCTTCCTCTCCGAAAAATTAAAGTTACAGTGAACCTTACCAAATTATTAACAAAATGTTCATACAATGAGTTGATTATAATGTACTTTTCCAGAAGATCAACTATTATTGCAAACATTTGCACTATTAAGTTAGAAAAATAGTCAAAGGTTAAAGGGAAAAGATAAAGGTTAAAGCTGATTCAAGGTCTTTAAAATGAGGTCTAAAAAGACCCTATTAAAATATTAATGGTGCTTTGGCCAGTGTGGCTCACCTGGTTGGAGCATCAGCCCATATACCAAAGGTGGTGGGTTTGATTGCCGGTCAGGTACATACCCACGTTGTAGGTTTAATACCACTTGGGCATGCCTGGGAGACAACCAAGCGACGTTTCTCTCTCATTTCCCTTTCTCTCCCCTCTCTCTCCAAAAGTAAGTAAAATAAAATGTTAACATTGGTGCTGAGAGTAATTTCATGGGCCAAAATAACTTAATAGAGGACTTTGGAGGGTGGTATGTGGAGTTTCTGGCAACTTATCTAAGAATTACTTATTAGCAGAAGTGTATTATACTGCAGAAAAAAGACTGGGGTAAAAAAGACCTAGGAAACAGATTAAATGACTTTTGAAGATTTATTTAGTCTTCTCAGCTGTAAAATCAAGCTATCACCAAATATGTTAGGAGAATTAGCAATAATATAAACCATCTAGCATAGTGCTTAATGGTGATTACCATGAAAACTGGTTTGCAGACTACCAAATGTATTTAAAATGGTCCAGAGTCCTGAAAATGTTTTAGAATTAAATAGTAGCAAAGGTTGCATACTGTGAATTTAAAAATCACTGAATCGTACACCTTAAAAAAGAGTAAGATGGTGAATTTTACATTACCTGATTTGTTTCATTTTTTTAATATATTTTATTGATTTTTTTTTTTACAGAAAGGAAAGGGATAGAAAGTTAGAAACATTGATGAGAGAGAAACATCGATCAGCTGCCTCCTGCACATGCCCCACTGGGGATGTGCCTGCAACCAAGGTATATGTGCTTGACTGCAACCGAACCTAGGACCTCCCCTCCGCCCACCAGTCCACAGGCCGATGCTCTATCTACTGAGCCAAACTGGTCAGGGCTATTTCAGTTTTTTAAAATGGCCCATAAATGTTCTAGATAGTAGAGATAGTAAGTCAGAACTAAAAAGATGGCATAAATAAGCAATACTCTAAAAAAATATAGAGCATTCTGCCAAAAGGCTATTATCTAGATATATAAAAGCCTAAGTGACCATTTGACCGGTTGCTATGATGCGCACTGAACACCAGGAGGCAGACACTCAACACTAGAGCTGCCCCCTGGTGGTCATTAGCTGACTGAGGGCACCAGGCTCCCAACTCACAGCTCGCAAGCACAGCTGCTGAGGAGAGGCACGAGGCTCTCCCGAAGACACTCCCTCAGAGCACCCCTCCCCCACCTGGACCGGGACTGGGATCGGGACTGGGATCAGGACCTGCACTGGGACTGACTGGGCACAAGCCCATGGCAGTTTCTCAGTCATGAGAATGCCGGTATTGCCCTAGGATGGGCACATTGAGACCACAGCAGAGGGGCAGCGAGCCTACGGACTGCGACTGCGTTCAGCTGAGGTGGCAGGCGCAGGGGGGCTGGGATGAATGGGAGTGGTGCAGTGCCCAGCCTGGGCTCAAGCTCCTCCCCCACTGCCTGCCACTTCACATACTACTACATCCCTGGGGGGGGGTGTTGGACTGCCATCAGATCCCCCCAGGCCACGCTGAGGGGGCCCACGGGCACACAAATTTGTGCACCGGGACTCTAGTTTAAAATAATATTCTGCAAGTAAGGCCAATATTGGAAATTAATTTAATAAGGACATAATATTTTCTGTTTGAAAAGTATCTAAATTCTCCTAAAGAAAATATTGAAGTCACATGTTCTAGGCTATCCTTTTGTTTCTATCTCTCCCTCTCCCTTCCTCTCTGAAATAAAAATATTTTTTTTAAAAAGACTGATAGTACAAACTGTTAATAAAGATGTGAAGTAAATGGATCTCTCATATGCTGGGAGTGAGAATTCAAAATTGTATAGCCACTTTGGAGACCAGCTTGGCAAGTTCTTAAAAACTTATATTCATGAAATGACCCAGTAATTCAAGTACTACATATTTATCCAAGAGAAATTAAAAGATATGTCTACATAAAAGACTTGTATGTAAATATTGAGACCAGCATTATTCACAATAGCCAAAAAGGGGTAATAACCCAAGTGGCCATCAACTGGCAAATGGATAAAATGTGGAATATCCACACAATGAAAAAAGAGTAATAGAAAGGAATGTACAACTATACATACAACATGGATAAATTTCAAAAGCATGTTACTAAGTGACAACTAGACACAAAAGACTACATACTATGTGATTCTGTTTACATGCAATCCTAGAAAAGATAAAACTATGATAACAAGAAGCATACCAGTGGTTGCCTGGACCAGGAATAAAAGGACTGACTGCAAAGGGGCATGAGGTAACTTTTTAAGTTATGAAAATGTTCTATATTTTTATTGTGGTGGTGGTTACTCCACTGAGTACATATATTTGTTACTGAGTTAGTGAATTTTTAATTAGAAATCAGATAGAAATTATCTTCTATAATAAAAGCGAAACATGCAAATGTAACCGTTACCACCAGCCAATCAGAGCGGCTATATGCAAATTAACCCAGCCAAGATGGAGGCCAACAGCCAATCAGAGTGGCTGTATGCAAATTAGCCCAGCCAAGATGGAGGCCAACAGCCACGGAACTAGAGCAAACCAAAGGGTTCTGTTGCAACTGCCTGCCTATGCTGGCAGTTGGAAGTGGCACCAGGGCACCAG
>PVJC01034150.1:0-18964 GCA_004026665.1 Murina feae | reverse complement strand
TCACTCAGCCATAATTCCCGCTGTTTTTATAGCCTGAAGTTACAGAGACTTCTCTTCCCAGCACTGGGACCCTTTGCTTCTCACAGAAGGCCTCTGCAGCTAAGATATCCCTCCTGATTAAAAAAACCCAACAAGGCATATGTGGCTGTCAGCCATGCCGTTCCATCCTCCACTCCTCCTGCCAATCTCAATGTGGCTTCTTTCTCTAGTTGTAGGACTTCCATTCAGCCAGGTTTCAGGCTGTTCTGAGTGATGGTTGTAATTTTGAGGTGGTTGTGAGTGGATGTGAGTGGATGCCACATTTACCTACGCTGCTATTTTGACTGGGAGTCCACCTGTATACCTTGGATGGGGACTCCTTCCAAGTTGAGAATGTTCCCATGAGATCTAGGCTTTTTACTCTATAGACAAATTCCTTCCCCTCTCTTGGCCTTAGATTGATAGGATTGGACTCTGGTGCCACCTAATTATAAAATTGCCTGACTCCCCCCAACCCCCCACCCCCGTCTTGGAGATCAAGCACTTTCATTTTCACAAGCCAGCTTCCAGTAAAGGTGCTAAAGTTTCAGGATGTACTCAAATGGTTTGAGAGAGGAAGGATTTTAGACTGCATCAATAATTCTCTTTTTCTTCAGTTCTCACATGTAAATCAAAACAATTAAGTATTGCTCATAAAATAATAAACATAGGAGGGTGCTCTTTCCCCCTTCAGATCTGCTAATTCAAATTGAACAGTTTAGCAAGGGCCTGGTTTCATTCAAGCCACCCCATGGTGTAGACATTGTTTCCGTTCCTATCATATATAAGGACACTTAAGTCCAACACGGTGAAGTCATGTCACTCTGCAAGCAAGTGGTAGCGCAGGACTTACATTCGGATTTTTCTGACTGGGTTATTTTTTTTCTGTTTTATCCTAGCAACCTCCCTCCTTTTTTGGTTGCTTATGAAAAGGAATTGAAGTATTGAAGAGAGAGCTGTATTCCAATGCAGTACTGTAGTAACCTACAGACTGCCTTGCACCAGGCAGGCCTTCTAGTACGTAAAATTGTAGTAAACATGCTCAAAATCCTTTTGTGTGAAAGAAAGTCCCTTTACTTTCTACCCTTGGCTTCTCAGCTGCCCTCCAGGAATGCTTGACTACTGTATTTGGTCAAAGGAGAAACAGTTGAAAGATCTGCACCCTTCATGTTTGTCCCAACAGCACCAATAACCTGATTTTCCATTGAAGTGGTCCCTAAGGAAATCCGTTTGTAGGGCTTTGTTACTTGCGTAAAACATATTTTTTGACAGTTAACTTTTAAAAAAAGAGAGAGAACTAATTTTAACTAGTAAACAGTCTTTCTAATGCTTTTAGTATTTGCTCTTACATAATGAGGGACCCATTACATAAGTAATGTAAACATTTTTGAAGGCTCCCATGTCCTTTTTCTAATAAGTTGCTTTTAAAGCATAGTGGACATGTGTTTATCTTTATAATTTGTAAGTGTTTATCTTTAAAATTACATTTGTCAGATTCTAAAATTGATTTTATTTTTATTATTTTAGCTGTGTGTAAATACTAACTCTTTATTCTTCCCTTGCTTTTGCAAATCCCTGTCAGAGGGGGTTTTGTGGTGGCTGTAGAAGCTTCCTGTAAACCTTGTGTAAAGGATCCTCTGGGGAGAAAGAAGTGCCCTAAAAACCCTTAGTTTGTGGTATGACTACTAGCCTAAGACGCCCATTTCCATTGATTCCTGCAGTGGGTGGCTGGATTGCTCTGAGAACATTTCTCTCATAGTAGCCTTTTTGTCACTTTTCCTTCTGGGAAAACTTCCTGTGTACCTTTATTGCTGGTTTTGGTAAAGGAGCTGAAAGACCCAAGCACTGGAATTGGAGCCACAACGTCCTCTTTCCTTGTATCTTCCCCAGCAACTTACTCAGCAGCTCCAGTCTTGCTGTGACACCCAGAATGTATCATTTTGAAATGTCCCAGCTGCCACTAAGTCATATGGGAGCATGGAGCTGGCTGGGAGAAAGGTGCAGGTCAGTGATGGTTTTTTATTCCCACATAGATCCTTGAAGAGAAATTAGAAGTGGCATTTTTATTTTCAGTCCAGAGATTTATATGTTGTATTTTCCTTTAAAACAAACAAAAAACAAATGAAAGAGAAAGGAAGAAAGAAAAAAATTAAGTTGTGGTTTAAGTAGAAGCTGTGATTTCTAAGTGTAGGTCCTCGTGAGCCTTAACTCTCCCCAACCCCCAACAGGATGAGGGGGGCTTAGTGGGCATTTTAAATAATAGGGTGAAGGCCAGCTTCCCCTTTCTGCTTGGCTCTCCCAACCTTCATGTGATGAAGCAGTTCTTTGACTTAAACTCATTGTGGCAGGTCACCTTTAAAACAGGTCCTTTATAAACTGGTTCATGCATAATGATCCTTTATGACTCTTAATTGGGAGTAGTCCTGCAGTAGGTAATTTTTTTATGCCTGCCCTGTAGTACAACAGGGCAAGATAAAGGAAAACATAAGTCTTATACTGGAAATCTTGTTTCATCAAGTCAAGCCCCTGCCTGTGGTGGTGTTTCTAACACAATTTTTCTTACGTAAATACTTCCTAGCAAGAAAAATATAGGCTTGACAATGTTTACATTTTGCTCAGCATTTCTTACATGAGTTGCTAGAGGAAATGCTTATAATTTTGTTTTGGAAGTAAAATTCCTGCAGAAAGGTCACTGCAATGTCAGCTCTTGTCATTTTTAACCCTCTTATCCCAGAGCTGATCTGCAACATGTCAGGTCTGGCTTACTGCTCTAACCAAAAAAGGCAAAGAATGTGTGAGCATTGCTCCTTTCAGCCAGTTGTCTTGGTGTTCCCTAATGGGCTGTGTTCACACAGTGTCAGCTGGACCCACTGGAAACAGGGGGATGTTGGAGACGCATTTTCCTGCAACTTTGGAGAGTCTGTGAGCCAAGATTCCAAAGTTTTGCCAAGAGCATAATTCCTAGGCATTATCTCAAAACTACACATTGGGCTTTTACCCTCTTCATTTTAAACATTTCTTGGCAGTCAAATAAACCCAGGCAGTTTATCACAGATGCCCACTTTCCCCTCCACCTCCTCGTCAAAGAGCCTGAAACGAGAGTAGCAACAGAAGTCTGATAGAACTCTTAAGCTGTTTCACAGCTCCTCTCAGCCTCTCTGGGGCGAGGTAGAATTTGTTGCCGTAGTTGCATTGTAGCCAGATGGAGGATTCAGCTCAACCCCTCACCTCTTCCACCACCCCAGTATAAATTATGCATGTATAGGAAGAAAAAGCAATAGGACTGCTTGAGGTTTTTGCCTTGTCTTCTCTTAAGGTTGGTAGTGTAGGAAAGGCAAGTGTCTGAACACAGGAATACAAAAAAGAGATGTGAACCGTGGTTGAGATGAATCAGTGGGGAGAAGAGTGATGAGCAGGAGCGCCGCAGCAGTGTCATCCTGCTGATACAAATAGTGCAGGTGTTGCTCTCTCGAATTCCTGTACCGGACAGGTAGCATGAGTGTTAGATTAAAGGCTTAGTGCTCTGTCACACACAAACGTAAGGTAATTTACACAAGGTGCATGTCACCACCTTGCCACATCATTTCTCTACCTGAGTGGTGCTTGTGTGCTAAAGAGATTGTGGGATGCAGCACACTTAAGGGAGTCAGAAAAATTTGAATGGGTCTCATAAATGAAGTTGGTTTTATTATCATGAGAAGCAGCCCGGATTTCTTATTAGAGCAGGAGTTGCTGAGGGCACAGTTTGGAACCTTACGGCAGCAGAGCTGGTAGATCACACTTTTGTCCAAAAGGTAGACTGATAGGTTGAGAAAAAAGATGCTCTGATTTTCCTGAGGTCTGTCTCCTTAAATTGTCCAGAACCAGAGAGAATAACTGGAAAGGCAGCTATTGAGAGAGTGCTCTGACCCGACCAAGGGGAAGAATTAGGAGGTGATTCACTCTTTTTTTTTTTTTTTTTTTAAGTGTTTTTATTGACTTCAGAGAGAGGAAGAGAGAGATAAAAAACATCCATGATGAGAGAGAATCTTGATGGGCTGCCTCCTGCACACGCCCTACTGGGGATAAAGCCTGCAATCCAGGCATGTGCCTTGACCGGGAATCGCACCATTACCTCTTGTTCATGGGTTGATGCTCAACCACTGAGCAACACCAGCCAGACTGGATTCACTGTTAATTTTTTTCTTGGTCTATGGCAACATTTATAGATGACTTCATTTGGAAAAAGACTAAATCTGTTTTAAAAATGGGAGAGGTGGGAGAGATCACAGTTACTATTGAATCTATTTAGGGACTATTAAAATTACTATAGCTTCACTTTGACCTAGTCAGAGCTGGCTGTCAATTCTAACCTGCTCATCTCTCCTCAAGGCATTAAGCTGGGTTATTCAACTGTCCCAGTTAAACAGGTAACCTGTTTTAATAGTTTTAAAGGCAATTTTTACCTGTATTTGGATATTCAAGTATATACCTACTTGCTGATATATACCCTTGCTGATGTATTTAAACCTTCTGGCCCAAAGATGTTTTTTTTTTAAAGGCTATATTTTTTAGAGCAGTGTTAGGTTCACAACAACATTAAGAGGAATGTACATAGATTTCCATATATTCCCTACCCCCACACCTTTATAGTCTCCCCCACTGTCAGCATCCCCCATCAGAGTGGCACATTTGTCACCCTTAATGAATCTATATTGACACATTGTAATGACCCAAAGTCCATAGTTTACATTAAGGTTTCCATTGGTGTACAATCTACACATTTGGACATGTCCATCATTACAGTATATTCACTACCCTAAAAATTCTCTGTGCTCTCTCTATTCTTCCCTACCCACTCCAACTCCTCTTGCCATAGTTTTTCCTTTTTTAGAATGTCATGTAGTTGGACTCTTAACCTTTTCAGGTTGGCTTATTTCACTTAGTCTTGTGTTTTTAAGGTTCTTCCATGTCTTTTCATGGCTTGATAGCTCATTTCTTTTTAGTGTTGAATAATATTCTGTTATTTGGAGATACCAAAATTTGTTTATTCATTCACCTCTGGAGGACATCTTGTTTTCTTCTAACGGTATGAGTAATGCTGCTATAAATACTCATGTGCATTTTTTTTTCTGTGGACATAAGTTTTCAGTTCCTTTGCATAAATACCAATGAGTGTAATTGCTTGATCCTATGGTAAGTATATGTTTAGTTTTGTGAGAGACTGCCATGCCAGACTGGTCTTCCAGAGTAGCTGTACTATTTTGCATTCTCACCAGTAACATATCAGAGTTCCTGTTGCTCCACGTCCTTATCAGCATTTGCTGTTATCAGTATTCTGGATTTTGGCAATTCTAATAGGTATGTGGTAATATCTCATCGTTTTAATTTGCATCTCCCTAATGTCTTTTGCAAACATTTTCATTCTTTTGATAGTGTCTTTCACAGAGCAGGATTTATTTTTCATTTTCATGAAGTCCAGTTTATTAGTTCTTTCATGGGTCCTGCCTGTGGTTTTGTATTCAAAACTCATCACCAAATTAAAGATCATCTAGATTTTCTTCTGTGCTATCTTCTAGGAGTATTATAGTTTTGTGCTTTTACATTATAATCTAATTCATTCTGAATTAATATTTATAAAGGATGTAAAATCCATGTCTAGATTTGTTGTTGTTTTTTTTGTTGTTTTTTTTTTGCATTGTTCCAGCACCATTTCTTGAAAAATACTTGTCTTTTTTTCACTGTATTGTTTCTGTTTCTTTGTCAAAGATCAGTTGACCATATGGGCCTATTTCTGGGCTCTCCATTCTGTTGCATTGATCTATTTGTTTTTTTGCCAGTACCACACTGTCTTGATTACTGTAGCTTTATAGTAAGTCTTGGAGTCAGGTAGGTCTGACTCTGTTCTTTTCAGTATTGTTTTGGCTATTCTGAAACTTTCCCCTTTCCATAGTAACTTTAGAATCAGTTTGTCTATCTCCACAAAAGAATTTGCTTGATTTTGATTGAGATTGCATTGGATCTTTAGATAAAGTTGGGAAGAACTCACATCATAACAGTATTGAGTCCTCCTGTTGTAGGCAGCAGGAATGGCAGCAGGTGTTAGACTAGACCTGGAGTTCTGGCTAGGAAAGAATTCAGAGTCAAGACCCTGCAGCTTTTATTTGTCAAACTATAAGAGAACATTTATTTATAAAATCTCAGAGGTAGAAAAAGTAAATCCTAGGAGAAATGGGCTTAGGAAATAAGTTATAGAGGTAAAAGAAGGGCCCTTGGAGCTTGGAGTGAGGGAAGTAATGCTAACGTGCCTGGGGAGGGTAAGGGAAAGGGAAAGGGAAAGGGAAAGGTGTGGGCGTGCTCTCAGAAGGGAAAGCCACTGGGTCCTCGTCCTAATGGTTTTAAGGGTGAAGATTTTAGGGGAGGTCCCGGGTGAAGATCTCATTATAATACTCAGCAGCTTTCCAGGTGTGTTCTTTCAAGGTCTAGGTCGGTGCCAGGGCGGAAGGTCATTAGTCAATGCAGCTGGTCTGAGGTCAGCCATAGCGTCCCTTGTTTCGTTTTGTTGCTCCTCTGGGCCTGGAGCCGAACTACAACAGGCTTAGATGTTATCTCTAGAAGGAAAGGTCAGGGGTCTCAAATCACATGACCAGCGTTATGCTAGGGGAGGAAAGGTCACCCTGGGGGGCAAGGTTCCATCATACAGTTGTCCCTAGCTAGGCACCTGGGGTTTTCTACCTAAATGACTTTCTGTACCTGGCCCTTCATCGTTGTTCTGCTCATGTCTGTCTGTCTACCACATTTCTAGTCATGAACATAGAATTTCTCTTCAATTATTTAGTTCTTTGTTCATCAGAATTTGTAGTTTTCTCAGACAATCTCGTACATATTTTATTAGATTTATACCTAAGTTTTTCATTGTTTTGGGTGCTAATAAATACTGTGGTTTAATTTAAAATTTCACTTGTCTATTGCTGGTATATAGTAAAGCGATAGACTTTTGTATATTAACCTTGTTTCTTGCAGCTCTGTATTTTTCAATCCCATTCTTTTCTAGTAATGCCCTATTCCTAGGCTCCTGCATCTGCTCTAAAATAGAAAGCCCTAGGGAAAGAATAACTGGTAGCATGAGGAGGTATGGGCAGGATCCATCAGCTTTCAGAGAGGCCTAACGAGAGGACTTTAATGTGGAACATGTTTCTTTTTATTAAAATGAAGGGTTTTTTATGATATCTAGTAACATCTAATTATGATAATGCCCCACCCCAAAATAGGAGCAAATGGTATTTTTGTTTGTTTTAATGATTGCCTGGGAGAGAGTTATTTGAACCTAAGGTGGTACCTGATCAGATCAACTGTCTTTCCTTTTAACCTCAGATGGATTTGCTAAGTCAGTCTGAGGACCACCCAAGAGTGAGGAGTCTTGGATTCTAGCCCCAGCTTAGCTCACTAGAGACTCAGTGACATTCAACTGTTCTTGAGGAATTCCTTCAAATGAAGTGCTCTATAGCTGCCAGGAGTGCATGGCTTTAAATCGAAGCGACCTTTATTTGTCAGCTTTGGTCAGAGGATTTGAGCAGGGAGTAAGTATTTTACCCTTTTTCTACCTAGAATTCAGGAGAAGTTAATTAAATGAACCCATGTCCAGTAATAGAGTGGATCTTCTATTGATTTCCTTTGAAGTACGTAAAACCAATGAAGAGAAATGTTCGTAGAGGGAAAGACAGGGAACTTGACATTTTAGATCCTCACATTTGAAATTAGTCTTCAGTTTCAAGACTTAAAGCTGGTTAATGTTGTGTACTTGCTCATAATACTATGTTTTATATACTATTATTTCTTTGGGCAATGGTGTCGGACACCTACCATTCAGAGTCCTGCTGGACATGGTGGATGCTAGGAGAAAACAGATGGATCTGGTTGTTGCCTCCTGAAGCTTACAAGTTTGAAGAGGGGCTCACTATTAAGTATTTGTGTGTTGTGGTTATAATTGTACTAATTTAAAAAAAAAAAAAAAAAAAAAGTGGTACCGAGAGCGCTTACTTTCTTTCCCAGTCTCTCCATTTGATGGCCTGTGTGAGCAACCGTTACTTCAGGGGAAGGCTGACTGCCTGTGGGAATGTGGGGGCAGACCCTCCCTGCCTGCATCCCTGATTCCCCGCTTCCACTTCTTGCTTGGACTTCATTTTTACAATGTGAACTAAAGTGTTGTTCTTTTAACTTACTTCCTGTCTTACCACCCTTCCCAATCGTGCTTATGCCCGCAAACCCTCTGTCTCTCCAAGTGTGCATGAGGTGTTGGCATGAAGGGATCTAGAACTTGAAGAAAGATCTATGGGTGGTCCAGTCCTTTCATTTTCAGATAAAAAAGGTGAGGATGAAGGAAGAGAGGAAACTTGTCCAGTCACATAGCAAGTTAGAGTCAGAGCCAAAACTAAACCCAGGTCTCTGAGTTGTAGCCCAATGCTTTCTTTTGCATTCCTGCAGGAGAGGCATTAATCAGCAAAGACTCAGTCTCAGAAACATCCTTGTCCTTACAGAAACACTAAGGAGGCTGGCACAATTAGAGGAAAAAGACAAGCCCCACAGACCTCACTTGATCTGGTGGGTTATTCCATACAGATTTACCAAGAGAACCTTTAACTGGGAGCTGCTGAGGGAAAGTGCTATACGCAGTCCCCATCATCAAGGGAGTCATCATTTAGAGCAGTGGTCGCCAACTTTTCAGACCTCGTGGACCACCAATGGTCCGCAGGCCACCAGTTGGCGACTGCTGGTTCAGAGGAACATGAATGGAGAGAGTGCCTAAGAGCAGGCTGTTAAGGGACCCAGATGCACAGGAGGGTTCCAGAGCAGGCAGAGGTGCAAACCAGTCTCCTCGACGAGGAGGAAAGGTTTCCCTAGAGAGGTGGAACTCAGCAGGTAGGCTGAGGAGTGGAGGCTGGGCTTTGCTGGGACCAGGAGAAGAAAGATCGTGTCTAGATTGTGTTTCCCTCTGGGCTTGAATGGAATCCTGAACAAATGGCCCCACAGGCAGTGGCGTGTGCGGTGGCGGGGGGGGGGGGGGGGGGGGGGGGGGGGGGGGGGGGGGGGGGGGGGGGTGGTGGTGGTGGTGGTGGTGGGAAGGGGTTAGAAAGTTGTAAGAAATACAGTTGGCAGGAGCTCATTTTAGAAGACCTTGAGCTCTGAGCGTCGTGGAAACTGTGTTGCTGTGCTTCACTTCCTCAGAGGGGTGACTTGATGAAAGCTAAGCTTTTGGAGGATAAGTCTGGCCTATTCAGAAACCTCATGAGGGACTTGTTCAGTTACTTGGGAATGGAATAAGCACAGGTATTGGCATTGGATATTTTGAGCTCATGTAGTCATTGTCTGAAGAAATGATAAATCTGGTTTAATGTCCAAGTTTAACCCAGAAAGTATAGTTTTATAATGATTTTTCTAGCCATGTGTAGGTATAGCCTTCAAGATAATTGTAAACCCTAAGCATCTGTATTTTATAAGGCATTTTGAAATAGCTAAGAACCAAATAAAAGACATTGTAAATACAAAATGTCACTTCTTTTTACTTCCAAATATCAAGTACTAAATGATACCATTTCATGCTGTTGTCAGTATTGAATTATGCTTTCCTTTTTTATATAAAGTTTTACAGAGTTTGAAAACGTAGCATTGTCTTTTAGTTGAATAGGGGAGGGGCAATCTGGTGGGGAGAACGTAGGAAAAGAGGGTGAGAGTGTTTAATATCAGGTCCTTAAACTTGGCCACCAGCGCACAAAGACTTACTGCATTGTCTTCTCTTTGTTTCCTTAGGAATATAAACAGAAGCTTGCTCGGGTAACCCAGGTCCGCAAGGAACTGAAGTCCCATATTCAG
Organism: Murina feae; assembly: GCA_004026665.1. Classification (NCBI taxonomy): domain Eukaryota; kingdom Metazoa; phylum Chordata; class Mammalia; order Chiroptera; family Vespertilionidae; genus Murina; species Murina feae. Next base: position 9,097 of record PVJC01034150.1, on the reverse strand, counting down.
AGTTTGCCAGACCTCTCCTTGCTGCCCAACGTCACAGGGGGCTTGGCCCCCCTGCCCTCTGCTGGTGACCTCTTTTCTACTGACTAGGGCAGGTGCCATGCCCCAAATTCCCATCTCTACCAGCAGAAAGAAGAGGGCAAGGCATGGTTGGAAATAACCTTGTAGCCCCTGGTTCTATCCCTCCTTCCGCCTGGCCCCTAGCCTCCAGAAAGAACACAAACTCTGGTTCTCCTCTCCAGCCTCTCCTGTTGAGCACAATTCAGAACAGTGATGAGTGGAATCCAGTTTAGATTGATATTTGGAAAGAATACAAACTCTCCCACTTTGTGTTTTTATGCCCCTGTTGGTTTTCCATTTTTAGCTCTCACTTTATACTCAAGAAGTTATGAAAATCATGTGTACTTCTGAAAGCTTTCAGAAGAATCTTGTCCTTGATGATAGCATTGTGTCATGAAAGCAGCTTCCGTCTGCGCTGGGCTCATTCAAGTTCAGTACAGGCTTCCACTGAGGAATTCAACCTGGAGTCATTGGCTTTCCTGACTCCATCAACCCCAAAGGGAGACAACTGTTGAGCAGCTTTGCCATAAGGAGTTTGCTAAATCTCTGATTCTCCCTACTATTACTTCTGGCGATGTATAGTCAGGGGTTGGGTGCATTTGTTTTGTAAGCAGACTAGAGAATCTAGCAAGAAGATTAGGAGCTGATCAGGGACATAAAATCATAGTTCAGAGACAGAGTAACAGGAATTACAAGGATGAGTTTAAAATAAGTACTTTGCTTCAGGTTCCTACAAATAGGCTGCCCTTTTCAAGGGTCTACCCAGTGTCATAGAACACCTTCCCAAAAACAGCCTTCTGACCCCAGTTGGCTGTGAAGGTGCTTGTTAGCAATGGCAGTGGTGGGCCGAAAAGCTAAAGGCATGCTGAGAGCCTGGGTTCTGTATGGGTGCTGCTTTGACCCTTTCTTTTGGGGAGTAGGGCACACACTAACAATTCACTGTGTGGGCATATGTCCTCAGGATGGTGACTGCATTTGCTTATCTCCCTTGCAAATACGACACCATGCATGCTCATCTGTCCGTCAGCCACATCATTGCATGTGTCCCTGTGCCCAGGAGTACTTGGTATCAGATGTTACTGAATAGCTCATCTTGGGCAGGGGAAGGGGGAAAGTTAGGGATATTAATTTTGGGTTTTAATTCTATTATCATGCCAGCTGACATTACTTGCTTTTAGTAAAGGTTAGGCCTGCTAACTATAAATCATTCTGTTTGGGCAGGCTTATTTTAGACATTGGAAAGGGCAGAAAACAATTTGCCCCAATAGTGTAATAGGAATTATAGCCCAGAGGTTGAAATCCCAAAGCTATAAAATGGGATCCAGTGGAGAGGATTTCAGATTCTCCATTATTCTGAGGATTACCAAAAAGTCAAATTACATGTAGTTTTACATGTTAAAACATAACCTATGTTTTTAAAAGTATCGCAGATTTCCCTTAAAGGAGCCCCTCCTGCTTGCCAAAAGTGAAAACAGTGAAAAGTCATAGCAGGCATTCAGTTTAACTCTGTGTGGAACCTAGTAGCATTTAAGCTATTTTCAGATTTGAATATGGACTGTGTTGAACACTGCCTGTTGTCTTGTCATGATTAAATTAATGAATCTTTATATAAAATTTTCTCCCAGAGGCCATAGGGCAGTGGGTGATTTTACGAAAATTGCAAGTGAATTCGAATCTTTGCTCTTTCTGCACATATGCCTCTCCCCATGTGGAGTGCTGCTTTAGTTCTACCTAAGAGCATGTTTCTGACAGATCCTTGGACATTCTGTATGTTTTCATCAAGGAAGCAAAATTTTACTAGCCACAAATCAACCAAAAAAAGGATATGGTAGATATTTGCTCTGATCAGCGAGATGAAATGTATAACAGAATGAATCTTGCCCACTGTGATGTTTTATCTGATTGCATCTAACCAGCCATTGGTGCATAATTATTGCAGCAAGAGCAAGAAATGAAACTAGCAATTATGTAAATGAATATGTTGGCCTCTTAACACCTGTTACTACTAGTGGACTTCCTATGAGGAAGTTAGTTTTGGTATTTTTTTGTTGTTTTAATGAAATGCTTTTGTTTTTTTAAATCTAATTCTCCCATATCCTCCCCAAGTGTGCTTTACTTCATTTGTTTAATTTAAGCATCTGGCAGGTGGGGTGGGTGGTTTGTGTTTTGTGTTTTTTCTTCTTTACTTAGGGCATCCATAGACCTTAAAGGACCTTTCCTTTAGGTCGTATTCCTCAGAAAGTCTTTGTTCTTTCTCCCACCTTTTTTCTTAAAGAATATTTTTAAAGCTTAAATTTGTATATTAATTTAGGACTTTATTTAGAAGTATAGGCTGTCTTTGGTGGCAGCAGTATATTCTGAAATGTCTCATAGATATATATTTTTGAATAAAGATGGTGTTGTTGAATGACATTGTGTGCTGTTTCCTTTCCCTACCCTTTTGCAGAACACAGTGCTCTCTTTGTAAACAGTGGGTAATTAGTAATCACCAATAGAGATTGTGCTGTCTGCACAGAATCTTGTCCCAATGGAGTTTTTGTGGGTCTTAGTGGCACATAAATACCCAGCACTTACATAGTATTTTCCAGGGGCTTAATTAGCTTTAATTAGCCAACCCACACAGTACCCAGGAGAGGTACCTCCACAATTTTATCCTCATTGCACAGAAGTGGGAACTGATGGAGAGAAGTTAAGTGACTTTCTCCCCAGAACCACAGTCTCTGACAGATTAAAACTTGCAAGTTCTTTGATTTCAGCCCTTTTGTTTGCACCACTAGGCCTCCTGAGAGAGAGATTTGATTTTGGCAAGACAGTGAAAGCTATTCCGAACAGCGAGAGGGCAAAGTCAAGATAATTCAAGCCTGAGTGGTATGCCTTTAAAAACATTTTTGTGGCTTTCCTTTCTCCTTTTCACTTTTAAATTCAATGAAGCGTATTGACTAAGTATTATTGTTAAAACTCAAAATAATAGAAATATATTTTGAAATCGTTCCTTTTGAAGTGATTGGTGTTTGAAAAGATGTTTTTAACCTTTCCACTGGGTGAGGGCAGCATTTGCCTGAAGGAGTAGGGTTATTCATTTATCTCATGATACAGAAAACTGCAATAGTTGGTCTTTCAAGACTAAATGCACCTCAAGCCGAGGTCCCGAATCAGGAGACTGCATTACTCACGTTCTGTCTTAAAATACAAGGGTTCAATGTATTATGTGGGTCTCAGGAGACAAGAGCTCCTTCTGTGCCCCAGGTTTCAAGGCCTGGGTACTGTCTTCACTCCTTCCTGTAAATACTAAGTCCATAGTTCCTCTGGTTTAATTAGCACTTCACACCACAAAATGTGACCCTGAAGTCCACAGAGCTGAAGATGGGACTATCCAAGAGTTCATGTATCTGTCAAAATGCCTAACTTTTGTGATGAGAGCCATTACCTGTGTGACCTTCCCGGGACAGGCGTTTATTTCTCTGGGCCTCAGTTTTCTTATCTTTGAATGTGGTATTGGACTCAGTTATTTCTAGGCTCCCTGCCAACCCAAAAGCTTATGATTGTTGGGTTACATGAGAAGAATGCAACGCTGAATGGAACGTCCTAGGTTCCCGTATTTGTTAATACTGTCACCCTAGTGCCAATGTATGGAAAGAGGATTTATGAAATCCTGGAGATCATCAGCTAAAAGGATCCGAACACAAAAGCCTGCCAAGACTAGGAGGATGGAGTAAAGATAGGTTAGTGTCTGAGCACAAACAGTCTGCATTTGGTTTCCTTCAGATCTTTAAGAAAAAGCTATTTTCCAGCCTGGTTTGCTGTCTTACTTTCTCTTGGACTCAACTCATTCTCATCACCACCTCCACAGGATTTTCCATTTAAAAATAACTCTCCCACTCTAAGGCACAGATTCAATTAAGAATCCATTCTCCCGTGTAGTAAATTGGGATTCATACAGCTCTATGTGGTGTTGGAAGCCCAGTTTGTTCAATTTTTTAGACTCTGAAATAGTTTGCATTAAAAATTCATTTCTACCACTGATTTGAAAAATATTAAAATTAGCAGTATAAATCAGAATTTAATATGTTTTTATGAATAAGAGGCAGCTGTGGCAAGTGATAACCCACATCTCATCTCACTGTGATGACCGTGGGCAAGTTCCTCAACTCAAGCCTTTCGGGACCTCTACAGCTTCTTAAGGAAATGAATGAGGTTGACAAAACAACCTCGGGAGCCCTTTCCAGATCTGACGTTCTATAGGCTTTCAGAATTATTTTTCCTACTGAAAATCTTAACATGCACACCACAGATTTTAAAATGCCAGTTATCCTCCGTTATGAAAATGATAAAATAGTTAACAATATACCTATAAACTTTAAATGAGATGCTTGTAAAAAGGGCCTAGTGCCATGCCAGGGACAAATTAGGGACTCAGTGGTAGCTGTTATACATTCAACAATGAATGTAGGTATTTTTAAAAATATATTTTTATTGATTTCAGAGAGAGAGGGAGAGAGAAACAATGATGACAGGGAATTGTTCTATCGCTGCCTCCAGTACGCTCTCCCCACTGGGGATTGAGCCCACAACCCAGACATGTGCCCTGATCAGGAATTGAACTGAGACCTCCTGGCTCATAGGTCGATGCTCACTCTTTGAGCTATGCCAGCCGGGCTTGGTAATAAAGTTAAAATCTATGTTTTGTGGAAGATACCACAATACCTGTACCATAATGCTATTTTTATAATGGAGATGGTAAAAAACCTGTAACCGCCCTAAACTTGTTGTCCACATTAAGGGTATAAAAGAGGAGTTAGAATTGAAAGAAGAGGGTTTTTGGTGGGGATTTCTTTGAAGAGATCCATTTGTGTGTTTTGAGTCTCTTAAGGGAGAGCAGTGGATGCCCCTGCCTCTTGCCTCAAGGCTAGGGAAGGGGCCTCCATGGAGTTATTATGTGTCCCTTGTAGGGTGGTGGTCAGGTGGACTGGACCCCTGCCTGGGAAAATCTAAAGAATGAAATGCCAGTGGCTGGCTAGGTGCTTTCATGCTGGAGCCATGGAAAGGTGGCTGAGTTGGATGCAGCCTCCATTCCTAGAGTTTGTCAGACGGGTTGTATGCTTGCCTCCCATGGACCACTTGTGAGCTGCATGCAGGAGAAACAGCATGGGTCATCTCAGAGTGACCAAGAGATGGTCCGGCTCCTCAAGGAGGTGAACTTCTGACTTGCAGTGCTGAGGAAGAAGCAGGAAATACAGAGCCGTGGGTAAGTACCACCCCTGAGAGGTGCCTGGGAGAGAATGAGCCACTCAGGATGCTGGAGAAGCCTATGTGAGAAAGTCATGAAACTCTTGCCCAGTGAGTGCCCAGTCACCACAACGCCTCAAGTGAGGCTTTTCTCTTGCTTCTCCCTTTCCTCACTCCCGCTGCCCTAAACCTTAAACAATGCTGCTTCCTGCCTGCAGCAGCCCCCAGAAAAGCCTTAACTTCAAATGATAAATTCTTTTGATTATAACATGGGATTGGACATTTAAATTTCTGAATTGAAATTATTTTGCACCTTTATGGTGATTATGGGACTTTATTAATAGTGGTGTTACTATTACTATTATCTATGCTAATAAAAGGGTAATATGCTAATTAGACTGGGAGACCTTCCAGACATCCAGACAAAGCCATGGTGGCGGGCCTGAGGCAGTGGCGGTTAGGGGTGATCAGGCCAGCAATGGGGGAAGGCAGCTGGTGGGGAGACAGCTGGGGGTGAGCAAGCCAGTGGGAGAGGGGCAGCTGGGGGTGAGCAAGCTGGCAAGGAGGGGGCAGCTGGGGGCAAGCAGGCTGGCTAGGGGCGCAGTTGGGGACGAGCAGGCTGGTGGAGGGGGGGCAGTTCAGGGTGATCAGGCTGGCAAGTGGCGGGGGCGGAGGGGAGGGAATTGGGGGTGAGTAGGCCAGTAGGCAGAGTGGTTAGGGGTGATCAAGTTGGCAGGCAGGTGAACAGTTAGGAGCCAGTGGTCCCAGATTGTGAGAGGGATTTACCAGATTGGAGAGGATGCAGGCCGGGCTGAGGGACACCCCCTCTCCCCCCCATGAATTTCATGCACCAGGCCACTAGTCCTATATAATAAAAGCCTAATATGCTGCTATGATGTGCACTGACCAAAAGGGGGCAGATGCTTCGACCTGTAGGTTAGCTTGCTGCTGGGGTTGGGCCAATCGGAACTGAGCAAGATAGGTCAGACACACCTTAGAGCCTTCCCACTGTCCCTCCCCAGCTGTCCAACCTCCCACATTCCTCGCCGCCCCTGATTGTGCACTGGTGGGGTCCCTCAGCCTGGCCTGCAATCCAGGACCCTTCAGGGGATGTTGGAGAACCAGTTTTGGCCCAACAGTGGAATGTCTGGTTGTTATAATGTGCACTGACTACCAGGGGGCAGACGCTCAATGCAGGAGCTGCCCCCTGTTGGTTGGTGGGCTCCCACAGGGGGAGCCCCACTTAGCCAGAAGCCAGGCTCACCTCCCCGGCAGCGCTAAGGATGTCCAACTGCTGGCTTAGACCCCTCCCCATGCCTTGAGGGCTCCCCGATGCGGACTGCGAGAGTGTGCAGGCCGGGCTGAGGGATCTCCCCGAGTGCATGGATGTTGTGCACCGGGCCTCTAGTTATTAAAAAAGATTGATTAGAGAAGTTGTGGAGACCTGAGTTTTCTTCTAGAGTTAGCAAATGCACTAGTCCCACGAAGTGGATTTCAAGGGACAAAAATAAATTGCTTTGTGAATTGAGTTCTACAAGCCTGCTTACTTATTGCAATGGTTACACACATGACTCATTTTAGGACCTTTAATTCTCGCTTCACTGTTCTATGTTTGTTAACGAGAAGTTCATTTTTTGTTTGTTAATTAGTGAACTCATGAATTAGTCTTTTGTGTGTACTTGGAACACGTATGTTTTTTTGTGTGTGGTAAAATACACATAACATAAATTTACCATTTTAGCCACTTAAAAGTGTGCAATTTAGTGACATTTAGTACATTTGTGATATGCAACCATCATCACAATCTAGTTCCAGAACATTTCTATCCTCTCAAAGGAAATCATTGTACCCCTTTACCCCCCTCACCCGAGGCACCCACTAATCTGCTTTTTGTCTTTATGAAGTCACCTGTAGTGAATAATATAAATGAAATCTATAATATGTGACCTTTTGAATCTGGCTTCCTTCACTCAGCATAGTTTTTTCAAGGTTCATTCATTTCGTAGTATTTGTCAGAATTGTATTCCTTTTATGGTTGAATATTTCATTATATGGATATGCCACGTTTATTTATCCTTTAGTTGATGGATATTTGTATTTGGATTGTTTCTATCTTTTGGGTATTGTCAGTAGTGCTGCTATGAACATTCTTGTACACATTTTTATTTGAACACCTGTTTTTAGTTCTTGTAGAGATATGCCTAGTAGAGTCGTTGGATCATATGGTAACTGTTTAACTCATTAAGGAATCACCAAATGATTTTCCCACAGTGGCTGCACCATTTTTATTTCTACCAGCAATGTATGAAGGTTCCAGTTTCTCCACGTCCTTGCTGTATTAGCGTGCTTCAGAGAATTAGAACCAACAGGGTGTGCATATAAAGAGACAGATTTATTTTAAGGAATTGGCTTACGCAACTGTAGAAGCTTGGTGAGTCCGAAGTCTGCAGGGGAGGGCCAGCAGCTAGAGGCCTAGAAAAGAGTTGCAGTTCAAATCCAAAGGCAGTCTGCTGGCAGCGATTCCTTGTTGCTCAAGAGAATGTCAGTCTTTGTATTAAGATCTTTGACTGACTAAATGAGAAACATCCACAGTAGTGTCAACCAAAAAATACCTTCACAGAAACATCCAGAATGTTTGACCAATTATCTGGGTACCATGGCCCTACTGAGTTGACATATAAAGTTAACCATCCCATTTGCCAACATTTGTTATTTCCATTTTAAAAATTATACCTGTATCGGTGCTCTAGGGCTCTGTAATAAAGTACCACAAACTGGGTGGTTTAAACCACCAATTTCTTATCTCAGTTCTGGAGGCTGGAAATCTAAAATCAAGGCATTTGCAGAACCCTGCTCTCTCCAAAGCCTAGGGGAGGGTCCTTCGAGCCTCTTTCAGCTTCTTGGAGCCCAGGCATTCCCTGGCCTGTGGCAACGTAACTAACTTCTGCCTCCGTCTTCACATGGTCTTCTTCCTTCTGTGTTTTTATCCACATTTCCCTCCTTTTCATAAGTACACCGGTCATATTGGATTAAGATCCACCTTAATAACCTCATCTTAACTTGGTTAAATCTGCAAAGGCCTAATTTCCACATAAGATCACAGTTACAGATACTGATTCAACATATCTTTTGGGAGCGAACATGATTCAATCCATAACGATAACCATCTTAGTGGAGACGATGCAATAGCTCCTTGTGGATTTGATTTGCATTTCCCTAATGACTAAGGACTGTGGGCATCCTACGTGCTCATTGACCGTTTGTATATTCAAGTTCTTTGCTCATTTTTTAAGTGGATTGTTGTTGAGTTGTAAGGGTTCTATGTGTGTCCGGGATAATAGGCCCTCATGACATACATGATTCGCAAATATTTTCACTCACCCTGTGGGTGTCTTTTCACTCTGTGATAATTTCCTTTGATGAATTCAAAATTAATTTTTAATTAAATTTTCTTTTGTTGCTTATGCTTTTGACCTCAATCTAAGTAAACATTGCCAAATCCAAGGTCATGAAGATTTACTCCTGTATTTTCTTTTAGGATTTTTACTTTTAGCTCTTATATTTAGGCGTTGATCCATTTTAAATTAACCTTTGTATATGGTATGAGATTAGAGTTCGACTTTATTCTTGCATGTGGATATTTAGTTGTCTCAGCACAATTTGTTGAAGAGATTGTTATTACTCTTTAAATGGTCTTGCCACCTTTGTAAAAATTTTGAACACTTTTAAAAGTGAATTTAAAAAATTTACTTAAGTAAAGGTGTGCTTGGGAGATATTGTGGATTTGGTTCCAGACTACCACAATAAAATGAAT
>PVJC01034149.1:0-18975 GCA_004026665.1 Murina feae | reverse complement strand
TCCCATCACCTTTTCCCATCTCAATGGTCCTCAAACTGTGGTCCCAGTCCAGCAGCACTGGCAACACCTGGGGACACAGAAAGGCAAATTCTCAGGCCCTACCCTACAACTACTCAATCAGAATCTGTAGGCCTGGGACCCAGCAGCCTATTTTAACAAGCCCACCCCATAGTTTGAGACCATTGCTTCTTTTAAGACTACCGAGAAACGTTCATTGAGCTGCCACACCAAACACCATCCCCCCATTCCTCTAGCTCCAATGCACAATTTACATATTAAGTTCCCTCTGTTTTTTCCTTCTTTTATTGTAATATGTTTTTATTGATTTTGGAGAGAGAGGAGGGAAGACGGAGAGAGAGACAGAAACATGGATGAGAGAGAAACATCAACTGGCTGCCTCCTGTACACCCCCTACTGGGGATGGAGCCTGCAACTCAGGCATGTACCCTGACTGGGAATCGAACCAGTGACCTCTTGGTGCATGGGTCGATGCTCAACCAATGAGCCACAAGCCATGCAATTTTTTCCCCCTCATTCTCTCTAATACTATTGCTTGGAGCCAACAACAACAAAAACACAAATGCTGCAACCACCTGACCCTGTGGATGAATTAAATTATAAGATGGTGATCTCTCCTACCAGCCAAAATATTCTAATATTAATTTTAGAACCCTGAAATAAAAACACAAAGTTAAAATATTTTTGTCTTAAAGAAAACTCCTGAATATTAATTCAAGGAACCCTAGGAGTCTATAAATTCTAGTTAAAAAAATTTTGTTGTAAAATACAAGGAAAGCATTTCAATAATGTTCACTTATACCACTAAAGCTGTGTGGTATGCTGAAAAAAGACTAGGAACTCCAAAAAAAAAGACTTGTTTTAGTGCCTGGGTTGTTTTGTTTTTTTAATATATATTTTATTGATTTTTTTTTTACAGAGAGGAAGGGAGAAGGATAGAGAGTTAGAAACATCTGGGGATGAGCCCGCAACCAAGGTACATGCCCTTGACCAGAATCAAACCTGGGACCTTTCAGTCCGCAGGCCGACGCTCTATCCACTGAGCCAAACCGGTCAGGGATATTTTATTGATTTTTTTACAGAGAAGAAGGGAGAGGGATAGAGAGCTAAAAACATCGATGAGAGAGAAACATCTATCAGCTGCCTCCTGCACACCCCCTACTGGGGATGTGCCCGAAACCAAGGTACATGCCCTTGACCAGAATCGAACCTGGGACCTTTCAGTCCGCAGGCTGACGCTCTATCCACTGAGACAAACCTGTCAGGGCAAGCGCCTGTGTTTTTATTGTGTAATCACAAAAAGGTAAATGATATTCAGTGTCCTTATGCATAAAGTGAGGGAAATGAACTTGATTTCCAAGAAAGGCTTCATAGCAGATTCCCTAATAAGTTCCTTTTTACCTACAGAGCATCACCATAGATTTGACGGCTTCAAGCTCCTTTCTCTCTAGAACTCGGGATTCTGTATTAACAAGTTCATTACAAAAAAGTAACTGAAAAGAATTTTTCTAATGTCTTTCTTATTGAAATTTTATTCTCATGAGTAATTATTTTCTTAAATTATTCCATAAGTTGTATTCAGGCTAAAAAGCGTAAGTTGGTATAACATCTTTAATAATTTTACCCATAAAACTAAAAAAAAAAAATAAAGAGGATATTTTTGTAGTGGACATAAGTACGAACAAAATCTAACTCACCATATGATCCATGAGCTCAGACTGATTACAATGCAGTGAAGCTCTGTTCTCCAGCTCCTGAAGTGCTTCAGCGAATGCTGGCTTTCTGAGCTTTTACCACATCCCTAAAGAGGAGCAGATTTGATTTACATACATACTTGTTTCTAAATCAACCAAAACTTAAATCATACTCAAACTCAAAAATCATAAAATACAAATAAGTAAACGAAGGTTTAGATATGAGAACTATTTCAAGTGGACTGGATTCCTTTTCAAGTTCTTATAAACCACTCATGATTACTTTCTGAACAAAACACCTCTTACTTTACTTTAAACATTTCTAAGACATTTCTTGGAGAGTTTTTTCAAAAAATGGAATAAATTTATCTTCAGTTCTTAGCATTACTGACAATCCAACTCAAAATGATCATCAAGGAAAATATTTAAGACAAACTCCCACATAAAAAAAAACAAAAACTTTTCTCACCTGAAAACCACACTTGAGGCACAACCAAATCTCAGAAGAAAGTATTGGCTGTCCATCATGGCATCTTCTTTCTTTTAAACATTCTGAGCAAGCTGACCACAGATTCTCAGCTATTGCTTTTTTCACATGATTCACACTGACAGCATGACTTACATGCTGGCAAGTGAAACCTACTGAATAAGACAAAACAAAATTTGAGCATTTTCTTTGCTAAGCCAAAGTGCTATCATCAGTAAGCAAATTCACTAATATTATTATGCTGTAAAAAGCACTAAGATTGAAAAAAAAAAACAACAACTCAAAAAGGATATATATTGCACAATTCCATTTACAAAACATTTGTGAAATAGTATAATTATAGAGTTAGAGAACAGATTAGTGGTTGCCAAAGGCTGTAGATGGGAAGAAACTCAGAGTAGTGGCTGTTGACAGGTATCAACTTTCGGTGGTGATTTAACAGTCAAGTATCTTGATTGTGGTGGTTATAGAAAGCTACATGTAATAAATTGCATAAAACTACTAATGCATGTACATATACACACACAGACACACACACACATGAATGCATGTATAGCAGATGAAATCTGAATAACCTCTAAGTATTGCACTTATGTTAGGTTCCTGGTTTTGATGTACTATAGAAATACAATATGTCAAACCAGGAGAGGTTAGGTGAAGGGTGAGTGGGACCTCCTTGTATATTTCTTTGTACCTTCCTGTGAATCTAAAACTAGTTCAAAAATAAAAATTTCATAAATAAAATAAAGATTATTTACTGAACAGCTACAATGTATCTAACATTTTTAATATATTTTCTGTCCATTAAGAAACACACCTAAAATCTTTTATTTATTCTTTATTAAGTAAGGTATTACATATGTATCCTTATCCCTCCACGCCCCCCCACTCATGCCCTCACCCCCCTGGTGTCTATGTCCATTGGTTAGGCTTATATTCCTGCATAAAGTCCTTTGGTTGATCTCTCCCCCTTCCTTTCACCCTCCCCTGCCTTCCCTCTGAGGTTTGATGGTCTGATCAATGCTTCTGTGTCTCTGGTTCTGTTTTTGTTCATTAGTTTATGTTGTTCATTATGTTCCACAAATGAGTGAGATCATATGATATTTATCTTTCTCTGACTGACTTATTTTGCTTAGCATAATGCTCTCCAGGTCCATCCATGAGTTGCAAATGGTAGGGGAGTGATTATTTATTAGTCGCCCTCTCGGCCCCCCCCCGTCCCCCCTGAACAACCCTTTTTACAGCAGTGTAGTATTCTATTGCATAGATGTACCACAGTTTTGTAATCCATTCATCTGCTGATGGGCACTTAGGCTGTTGCCAAATCTTAGCTATGGTAAATTGTGCTGCTATGAACATAGGGGTGCATATATCCTTTCTGATTGGTGTTCCTCATTTCTTGGGATATATTCCTAGAAGTACACACCTAAAATCATTTTAGATGCTATTTTCATCTTTGTTGGGAGAAAGGAGAGAGAGGAAACAATGGCATAATTTACAGAAACAATAATTCTCAGAATTCTCCTAAATGAATATTCCCAAATAACAAATGATTTTGCATAGTCCTTAATTACCCCTTATAACATATTCCCGCTGTGTGCATTGTGTGGAGACAAATGATCAAAATGAGCAAGTATGTTTTTAATTCTTCTAATAACCATATTCTTCTCCCAAGGGCACAAAGATGCTTCCATTTCTCTCAAATACCTGAGCACTTTAATATCTTCACCTTAAATATTCCAAACACCAAGCTACAACTACCTACCAATATCAAACAGAGGCCGAGTAACTTGAAGAAGGAAACAGAAAGAGTATGTACATTTCAACTTTCTCCACTTCCCTTTCTAAATGTGAGGCATTCCTTTTCACCTATTTAAAGACAGGCTAAACATTACTTCCATTTCATCCTGAAGACTAAGAATGTGATTCCTGACAAGTTACTTGGTTTTTTAAAATATATTTTTATTGATTTCAAAGAGGGAAAGAGAGCTAGAAACAACAATGATGAGAGAGAATCATTGCTCGGCTGCCTCCTACAAGCCCCCCACTGGGGAATGAGCCTGCGACCCGGGCACTGCCCTTGACCAGAATCGAACCTGGGACCCTTCAGCCTGCAGGCTGACACTCTATCCACTGAGCCAAACCAGCCAGGGCCTGACAAGTTACTTATAATAAAATATAATTTTAACAGAAACAATATATAAATCTGGTAAAAGATTAAAACTTCTCATTTTATACCAAGAGCAAATTATAAGAACAGACATAAAGGAGTATATTTAAACTATATGTGAAGTATGCCTGAAGTCCTACATTTGAAAAACAAGAATGCATGCCATTTAAAATAAGGGCTGTTCAGAGGGGGGACGGGGGGGGGGGCGACTAATAAATAATCACTCAAGTTCAAAACCTGCAAGTAGGCTAGAAATGGGGCAAAGGAAACTAAGAAGAAAATAAACAAATGGGTCTACATCAAAATAAAAAGCTTCTGCACAGCAAAAGAAACCACCAACAAAATGAAAAGAGATCTCACTGCATGGGAGAGTGTATTTGCCAATGATACACTCAATAAGGGGTTAATTTCCAAAATATATAGGGCACTCATATAACTTAACCAAAGGAAGAGAAACAACCCAATTAAAATCTGGGCAAAGGACCTAAATAGGCACTTCTTCAAAGAGAACATACAAATGAGGCACACGCTCCCAACTGGGAATCAAACCCCTGACGCATGCGCTGATGCTCCAACCACCAAACCAAACCAGCCAGGGCAGCAGTTCAGTTCTTCTGAAAAATTTTCTAAATATTTTTTTGATTGAAACCAACTTGGTTCTGTTTTTAAGTGACATTTTCATTGGGTATAGAATTCTACGGTGACAGTCTTATTCTTTTCTGAAAGATAAAGATGTTCTTACATTGTCAAAAAAAACACACACACAAATCTAGAAATGGCTTTACCACATGCCATTGCTTTGTTTTTATATTTTAACATTCTAAGAGTAAAATCATTCCACATACCTCCTATGTCATCTTTGGGATGGGATCTGGTCAGGTTATAACTTAACCATTCTCTGATTCTTTAATTCAAATTTATAACACTGAAATTGTTAATGAATTCAAGATAAAAGACGTTTAAAAAAAAAGACAACAAGACCAAAATGGAGTCAGTTATGCAAAGCCCCATGCCACCAATTCAGTTCTGAATTCCCAACTTAATTACAGTTTCTGCCTCAGGAAAGGAATTTTAAACCAGGAATGGAACCCTAACGCAGTCAACCGGGAATTATGTGGCCAGCACTAGTGAGGTAACCTGCAAGGACACCCACCAACCCTTAAAGGAAAGTGATCATGCCACAAAAACCTGCTTTTTGCTAGTATAACCTCCTTGTCCTGCTCCCTTTTGCCTATAAAAGACTTTCATTTGGAGCTCCTTTCTGTCTGCTAGATTGGATGCTAACCAATTCATGAATTATTGGATAAAGCCAGTAAGTTATTTAAAATTTACTCGGTCAACTTTTTAATTAAGTCCCAGGCCCCTAAATTAAGTCAATTCACTTTCAAATGTCCACCATATATACTTTTTATAAGTATAAGAAAATTTAAAAGCTTGAAGTTTTCCTTCCAGAACCAGTGTTTAAATGGAACCATATTGGGGGGAGGGGAATATTAAAAAATTCCTTGTGTGTTATTAAGCACTTTTCTATAATTTGTTTAGTCATATAATTATCTAAATTTCATCTGACAAGTAAGTCCTCTAGAGTTTCCTGAATAACAATATATAAAAATGTGTTAAAGTCTATAGTTGTTTCACATTAACAAATTGAAAACAATAATCCAGATCTCCATGTTTTCTACTTTAAATATTAATAAAAAACTTTATAAGGATGTCTTCCAGCTTGCAGATGGTGGCATAAAAATCATCGCTTCTTTTTCCTCCCAGAAAATATCCAAGGACAAAAAGAAAAAGTAACAAACATCATTTTCAGTGAAACCAGGATGCAGCTGGAGAGTCGGTGGAAGAGCCCCCACCTCGAAGCAGCAGAGATTAGGCAGGAGCAGAGGCAGGAGGCAGGGTGAATACTGCAGCTGTGGCTTTCACAGAGAATGACGCATGCTTCCCAGACACAGAACAAAACCCAAACCTCTTGCTGCACCGACAGGGGCTCCCCTACATCCAATTTTGTTTTCAGAAGAAGCAAAAGTAGAGACTTTCTCATTCACTAGGGGGGAAACAAAAAGCCGGCCATGTTTGCAGGAAACAGGCTTGTCTCCATGGCAGTTGGGAAGAAGAGATCATTTGGATTCAGAAAACAAACAAAAACAAAAACAGTGCTGCATAATCCTGGTGGTTGGAAAGAAGCAAAGGCTAAATGACTCACAACTCTAGTTAGGTATCAACAGTGCTCTGGTCCTCTTTCCAGCACAGATATTCTAAAACTTACTAGCCCAAGGAAGCAACCCTACATCAAAGAATGAGAATTCAAAGTAAAAAATTAAAAAATGCAAATTCTAGACTGAAATAACATAAGATAAAGCAAGAAAGGAAATGAAAAGTCATGGCAGAGTAATCACTGCCAGGAAATAGAAAACACAAAACAGAAGTAGAGAGAATATACACGGTAATAAAAATAAAAGGAAGTAACTAGCAGAGTTCAGGAAAGAAGTGAAAGAAAAAAATAATAAAACCATAAAAATGAAGGCAAAACTAAAGTACATAAGGTGACTGCTGAAAAAACACCAAAGGATAAAAATAAGAACAGCAAGCAAAATGAAAAGGAAAGACGAGTTTTAGAGGATTTGAGAAAAAAATGGTAACTATGAAGACAGGCAAAAGAGAGTTAGCATAAGAATAAGTAGAATCCCTGAAGAAAACTGTATGAACAAAAGAGACTATTTAAAGATAAAATTCAGATTTTCTTCAATTCAACAATTTAGCTATCCTGAAACGCTATCCAGATTATAAAACATGTAAAAATGAAAATACTATGTTAAAAACATCTTTTTTAAATATATATATTTATTGATTTCAGAGATGAAGGGAGAGGGAGAGAGAGATAGAAACAATGATGAGAGAGAATCATAACCAGCTGCCTTCCACACACCCCCCACTGGGTTTCAAGCTGCAACCCAGGCATGTGCCCTTGACCAGAATCAAAACCGGGACACTTCAGTCCACAGCCTGACGCTCTATCCACTGAGCCAAACCACCTAGGGCTTAAAAACATCTTTTTAAATGAAGAGCTGAACTAACTGTTAAGAAAGTGAAGAAAATCCTGCAAGGCCAAAACCGAAGGCATGAGGCTAATGCAAGCCCTAAAGCTAGCAGCTCCCCAGGGTCATCCGCCCACCTCAGTGACATTGATGAGGAAAATAAGTCATTGGGGGGGGGGGGGGGGACCGCTGCCTGACTCTGTACCTAGTTCATTAGTAGTCCTATTAGCCTATAGTCTAGTCACTGCCCCTTCCTTAATTATCGGGTCTTGTAAGACCTGTTCACCTAAGTACTCCCATTTGACAGAGGCCAAACGAACAATAACAGGAACAATACACAACTCCAACTCCCAGAAGGTTGTATCAGCGCTGCGCCAGTCCAGGCCTTAGGTGTGGTCTCACAGCCCCCATCCCAACACACGAAGCTTTTTGCAAAGCCCACCCCCCAAAGGTCCAGAAGTCTGATCCATATATGGGGGGACAAAGAAACCAAAGGGTATAAAGAGAAAGCTTCCTCCACATTGGTTTGCTCAGGATTTGGAAACAGGCTCCCCTGAGTCACAGTACTAATGCATCTGGAGATAAATGGGTTTTTCCTGTATCTCCGAGTACTCCTGTGTGAGTATTTTCCAGTGGGCTGGTAAATTCTGTAACAAAGTGAAGGCTGGTTTTAACAGACCATGAGAAACAGGGCAATGACAAAAATAAGCCACTTCTGATTACTTTATAAACCAAACAGAATGTCAATAAAAACACCAACAGCAGTTTTTGAAACTAGACAAGCTGATTTTTATGTTCACACAGAAAATGGTAAAAACGAAGAGAAAAGATTTCATTAATTAAAAGTATGTTCAACTACTATGCTGTACATTTGAAACTAATACAAAATAATATTGAATGTAAACTGTAACTTAAAAATAAAATAAAAAACATGTTATTTCTTTTCTGCAACACTATTTAGGAGGCCAGTCCCAACGTACCAGCAATGTCATCTGAAGAGTCTTCATCATGAGGTATAGTCAGCCTTTTACTTCTTCTGGCTTTCTCAGATAAAACTTTGGATGGCTCTTTCACCCGCATCTGTTATTTACTGAAAAGGTTAGGGAGGAAGATGAATATAATTTAATCCTCAAAAACAAAATTTTATGTATTATACTAAATGCATATTACAATTGAGATTACTTCCATTTTAATTGGCCTACTAAATCAACAAAGGAAGAGGGGAGAGTCAGCTGGAACCAAAAAGTCTTTATTAAACCAACATAAAATGGCCCTTTGTGTCTGACTTTTACCGACTGCTCCCTCGATATATGCTATCTAGGTGCATGAAAACTAAGTTCTAATTACTGGAACAAGTGCTGCTTCTAAGCCAGGTGCCCCCCTTGCTCTTCCTGTCTCACTAGCTGGGGGTTAGTAGGTGATAAAGCTACAATGCACCAGGGATGGAAGCCACGTGCCAAGCACAGTAGAGCCACCCCACCTTTCTGTATGACCTAGTGCTAGGCTACTGAGAGAGATAAATTTCTACCTTTCCTCCACTTCTTTATTTTACGTTTTAAATTATTTTTTAAAATATATTTTTTATTGATTTCACAGAGGAAAAGAGAGGGAGAGAAACATCAATGATGAAAGAGAATCACTCATCAGCTGCCTCCTGCACACTTCACTAGGGATCGAGCTTGCAACCCAGGCACGTGCCCCGATCAGGAATCAAAACGTGACTTCCTGGTTCATCGGTCAATGCTCAACCACTGAGCCACACTGGCCTGACTCCCACTTTTTTATTATGAAAAGTTTTAAACTTCCACAAAAATTAAAAGAACAATATAATGAATACCCATATACTATCTAGATCCCATCTAAAACATTTTGCCATACTTATTTTATCTAAATACCAATGTACATATAGACACATATACCTATATGTTTGTTTTTGTTTAATATATTTTTTTTATTTCAGAGAGGAAGGGAGAGAGAATTGATTGGCTGCCTCCTACAGGTCCCCTACTGGGAATCAAGCCCACAGCCCAGGCATGTGCCCCTGACCAGAATCAAACCTGGGACCCTTCACTCCGCAGGCGGGTGCTCTATCCACTGAGCCAAACCAGCCAGGGCTGTATGTTTGTTTTTGCTGAACTATCTGAATGTTGCAGACAGCATGTATCTCTTAAGAATAACAATATTCTCCTATATAATCATATCATTATCACATCTCAGAAAATTAACATATTTAATTTCTTCCGTTGACCCAAAAGTGTCTTCTATACTTGTTTTTTGAATAAGGATTCAATCAAGGCTTTTGTATTGGTTATGTCGCTTTAGTACTTTTTTAATTGGTAACTGTTCTTCCCATAAAAGATGGAAAGTTAACAGTGCCCTACTTTCCTAGACACTGGCTTTTTTAAGAGATCAGGGCAGTACATGAGTCATCTTGGATGTTTTGCTAAAATGTAGATTTTGATTAAAAGAGACTGGCAGGACCTGAGATTCTGCCTGCTGTGCAAGCTCCCCACGGGAAGCCAGTGCTGGTGGTCCCCTTTCAATAGCAAGACTACATCCCACACTGAGGTTGACTCTTTCCTCGTGGTGTTATTTAACTCTATCCCTTATGTTCCTTTAAAACTCCAGTTAGCTCTAAAGATTTTAGATACAAGTTATGTAATTTTATTAAGCCAATATATTTTAGAGTCTTTCTTAAAAGCAGCTTAGCCTAAGTCCTACCTAGTATCACCCTGCTCCATGGCTAAGCTACTGTAATATTCATGATTATTTGTTTATTTGCTTTTATTGATCAAGTTGCAAGAAGCTCTCAACTCAGTAATATATTCTGAATCTTTATTTAGTTACATTATGTCCCACGTTAGGGAGCTTCTGTGAGTCATTTTACGAGTAATTTCTTTAAGTCCAAGGGTCACCATATTGAACTGAGCTGCAAAAAATTAAGGCCTTCAAGGTCACAGAGAGGCACACGGCCTGAGTTCCTTGACCACTTCATTTCTGACTGCCTTTTACCTCCCACTTCCTCACCCGCTTCGTCTCACCGTCCTGCCTTGCAAAATCATTAATTCACGTATTCCATTCTCTAACCACAACTTCAAGTACTTCCCGCTTCCTCGCCCAGCCACTCCTGCTCTCCTTCAGTGGCCGGGCTCACAGGAGGCTGCATCTCAGCAAGTGCTTTCAGGATCACTAAAGCAGAGCAGGAAAAAGGAGACATGGCAAACGAGAGTGCTGGTTCTTCAAGCGTCACTCGGAGGTGACACGCGACATGTCTGCTCATCTTTGACTGGGCAAAACAAGTCAGATGGCAACTCATGTCAAGTAAACATAGAGAGCGGGGATGTCAGTGCATACAAAGAATGCAGCCTCATCATGTTCCCAGGAGGAACAGAGTATGTGTGCGTAGCCTGAATGAGTACAGCACCGCTCTGACAAAATCCCAATCCTAGATGAACACAATTAACCACTTTCTCAATGTCTGCATCCAAATGGGCAGGAGAATCTCGTAAGAAAGCCGAGTGGGTCCACTACATTCACACACAATCTCAAATGGACGAAGACATGCCATTATCTGCTGGTCAACTTATCTGTCCTCACACAGCCGTTTGAAACCTTTTTCACTCTCCCAAACCTCCAACTCTTCCATCTCCCTCCTCCTCAAAATAGAATCTGGTTTTCTACTTTACTGAGACATAATCAGATGGCAAATCTGATCTTTCTACCCCCAAACATACACATTTACCCCCAACTATGTCAAGTTGATGTCCAAAAAAAGAGATAGACATAACTAAAATAATCCAGGAAAAGTGGCCCATAAATGCAGATAAATTCTCAATAAAGAAGAACATTAACACATTAAAATTTTTTTAAAAAAAAAGAACCGGTTATTTTATCTAAAATCTGTGAAAGACAGACTTTTTTGTTTTTCCCAAAAACACTGACTCAAACTTAACTTGAGTCAATGTCCTGACATATACAATATGCCTACACATACTAGTGCAGAATCATTTTGGACAGTAACCCACTGTTCAGCAATCTCTTATCTGCATAGGTTTCTTTTTTCAATTTCCTTTGAGAGCAAAAAGAGACGAGTCCAATTACTAGAGTTTCAAATACTTTCTATCATCAATATTGTGTCTAGGGTGTTCCAAGACCGCTCTCCCATCTGGAGATTCACTAGCAGTGGTTCTCAACCTTCCTAATGCCGCGACCTTTAATACAGTTCCTCGTGTTGTGATGACCCCCAACCATAAAATTTTCGTGGCTACTTCATAACTGTAATGTTGCTACTGTTATGAATCGTAATGTAAATATCTGATATGCAGGATGTACTTGGGCGACCCCTGTGAAAGGGTTGTTCGACCCCCAAACGGGTGGCGACCCACAGGTTGAGAACTGCTGCACTAGCGGGACTCACAAAACTCAGCATATACAGCAGCTAGTTGTACTCATAGCTCACGTTTACTATGGCAATGCAGCATTAAAATACCGCCTGATCATAATGGAAAAAGATACAGCCGAAGCCTGGAGGAATCCAGGTGTAGGCTTCCTTATGTTCCCTCCCTCCCAGAAGAAATCAAACCCAGCAAAATGTGCGACGTTTTTGCCCATTACAGACTCGCAGGCACAGGATTTTTATGGGAGCTGACCACTTCAGCACAACTATGTTATAAAGCATAAGCCATATTGTTGCCAGATACCCTTTCTAAAAAGACAGCGAGCTCTGGCCTACCATGCTCTTCTCGGCACAAATGCTTTAGGACCATCTTTCTCACGTGGTTTCCCAACCAAAGTTTTTAGTTCTCAACTTCAGCATTACTCTAACATCTGTTCTTTTCTTTAATGTAGGATGTACAACTAAGTTTAGGAATGTTTATTTTTTTAAAAGCAGGTTATGCAAAAAAAAAAAAAAGCTCGTATTCTTAAAAAAAATTTTTTTTTTTGTTTTTTCTTACTCTTGGGCAATTATTTTCAGGGCAGGAGGCCAGGTTGGGGGAGGGAGGGGAAACTGGGACACTACTCTCCCTTTTAGATTCCAGGCTCAAAGAGATGAACAGCACTTTACATAGTTTTCCTGAGCATCACACTCGGTTCCAAGGACGTCTAAGCCCAGGGAATCCTCACTACCACCCTATGAGCTAGGCTACTGTGATTTCGCCCATTTTACACTGGAAGAATCTGGGGTACACAGAGATTAAGTAATGGGCAGGGTTCCCAGAGCCAGGAAGTGGGGAGGGGGGGTGAGGGGAATCAGGACCCAGGCAGTCCGTCTCCGGGGCTCCCAACACTGCGCGTAGCAGCCAGAGACCCAGTAGCCACGCGGCCCCCGGTCACGAACACAAACACCCCCAGTTCCTTTAGAGGAAATGCGTCGTAGAGGACAGAATGCCAGAGGGAGGCCGGGCGCCCCGGTCAAGGTGCGGCGGGGACTCGGCCCCTCTCTCGCCGGGACACCCCGGCCCCTCGGTCGCCGCCCTGACACCGGGCCCGCTCAGCCGCGATCACACGGCCCTGGATGACCGCCCGGCGCCCTCCGAGTTCAGCAGGACTGGAGGGCGCAGCGGGCCTCTCTCCCAGGCCCATCACGCCCCTGGGGGTCAAGGTCGCGGAAGCCAAGCCAGAGCAACTGCGACCCCAGCACCGCAGCTCCAACTCACCCGCCGGGCCGGGCCTCCGGGTCCACAGCAGAAGGGACTGCGCCTGCGTGGCCGTCCCGCCGGCGGCGGGGGCGGAGCCGGGGGCGGAGCCGGGTCTGGGCTGGCGGGGACCCCCGCTGGGGAGCCGGGCACCGGAGTGGGGCGTGGACAGGGCGGGCCGGGCTCTGCGAGGCCTGCGTTCTCCTGGTGGGCAGAGCCGGGTGGGCGCCCGCTGATCTTAAATCAATAAATAGCGCGGGACTTCCGTGTGGATTCGAATAGCAGCCTGGAGTGCACAGCTCGGCCTTCCCAGGGTCGGGACTAAATCTCCCTCGTTGCTGCGCACCTGCTGGGACAGCCTCTTCCTTCCCTCGTCACACGTACAACCAAGGCACAGCTGACACCCATCATGCACTACCTTGGTTTTTTTCGTTGTGATTGTCTTATCTTTCCTATTTCCTTGCTGGACAGGAAACTTTTTTTTTTTTTTTTTTTGGACAGGAAACTTCTTGATCTACACCTATACCTCTTGAAATTTACATGACCTGTTGAAGTGGTCTGCATATTGCATATGTTTAGTAAAAGTAGTTGGTTTGGGAAAAGTTCGATTGAACTGAAGCAAGGGAGCAGAAGCCCCAGGTTCTATCCCTCCCCTCCCCATCTAGGTTGGGGCACTACGGCTGACTTGTGTCTAGACACCTGTCCCCTTACTGATGCCCTCCCCGCTTCTTGGGGTAAGAAATAGTAGAGATGGCCCTAGCGGGTTTGGCTCAGTGGAGAGAGCCTGCCCACTCTAGGGTCCCTGGAGGTTCTGATCCAGGTTGCGGGCTCCATCCCTAGTGTGGGGCCTTGCAGGAGACAGCCGATCAATGATACTCTCTCATCACTGATGTTTCTCTTTCTCTCCCTCTCCCTTCCTCTCTGAAATCAATAAAAATATATTTAAAAATAGTTGAGACAAACAAAAACTAGTCTCAGCCAGAGTTAGCAGTCACGTTGATCTACAATCAGGGGTCCTCAAACTACGGCCAACGGGCCAATGCGGCCCGCGGAGGACATTTATTCCACCCACGGGTGTTTTTGACGCCTTGTTTTTTTTACTTCAAAATAAGATACGTGCAGTGTGCATAGGAATTTGTTCATAGTTTTGTTTTGTTTTTAAACTATAGTCCGGCCCTCCTACGGTCTGAGGGACAGTGAACTAGCCCCCTGTTTAAAAAGTTAGAGGGCCATGCTCACTTCGGCAGCACATGTACTAAAATTGGAACGATGCAGAGAAGATTAGTATGGCCCCTGTGCAAGGATGACACGCAAATTCCTGAAGCGTTCCATATTAAAAAAAAAAAAAAAAAAAAAGTTTGAGGACCCCTGATACATCTTAGTTTTGGGGCCTAGTTTTGAGGCCGCTCTGCCCTCCAGAAACCTTCCCCATCCAGAGAGGAGGGACTGAGATGAGTTGCACAAGGAACACCCCAACCCCCACCCCCAGCGTCAGAGACCACTAGCCACCTCCATTCCCTCCCCTTGCTATGGTAGAAACCTCCACCCAGACTCCACGGATGCAACTCACTTCCTGAGTTGGCCTGCATTCTACTCCTTGAGAGTGTACTGTCACCTTAATAAATCTGCGCTTTGTATAATCTCTCTGTCTTGCTCTTGAATTTTTTCCTGCCCAGTGACAAGAACCTGGACACTGTCGGCAGTGGGGGGGGGGGGGGGGAGGCCTCCCTTGGCGTCCCTGTGAGCCCTCCGGCATCAGAATGATATTGCAAACATTCATGCTAGTTATGGATAAGCTCTACAAGTCTTGTAATCTTTCCAAGTTCTTCAGCATAGGTCAGGTTTGGCCTTAAGAATAGAGCCTTGGAGTAAGGGTCAAAAGATATTAGAGATAAACCAAAACATAACAACAACAAAACTCAATTCATTTCTTATGAAATAAAAATTATTCCCATGTAGAGAATTTGGTTAAGGAGATTAACTAAATGTTTACGTTGTGCATGGAAATCATATTTTTATATAATTACCATTTGTTAAAAGAGAACATGGATTACATTTCAATAAAAATTAATATTTTTTTCTTGAACATTAATTTACCAGACACTGAATTACTACACAAATTAATAAGTGTAATGCAAATAAACCTATTTTTCTTGTTCTTTGAAAGTGAAATATTTCTTGTTGCACACACCAAACAAGTCAGTCCAAGACTAATGATGTAGCAATCGGCTGCTAATGATGTAGCAACCAACAGCAAATATTTGCTGCTGGTATTAGTGGAAAGAAATGGTGCCCCTGCATGTAAGGCGAATAAGGGAAATTAATGCAACATGATTATAGTAATCTGTCATTAGCAAACATTGTAGTTTGTTATTAATAATTATGTATAACAGGATATTGTAAAAATTAAGTTACAAAATATTTATTAAAACATTTCTTACATACTGTTATATTGACTGGGCTGCAGAAATATTCATTGGCGGCCACATGCAGCCCTCGGGTCTCGAGTTTGACATGCTTGCTCTAGTAGATGGAAAAGAAATTCTTGCCTAGAGCCTTCAGAAGGAACACAGGCTCGATGATACCTTAATTTTAACCATGAGACTGCTGACCTACAGAACTGAATAATAATACATTTGTATTGTCTTAAGCCAGTAAACTTGTGGTGATGTATTAGATGGAAACTAACACATTTTTAAAAAAATAGTTGCACATAACCCTGACAAAGTTATCACCAAATGTAATCAAATATCATCAAGTGGTGGGAAAAAGATGACAGCATGAAATTATCTTAACACTCGAGTCAGTTGAACTATTGAAGCCAAGAGCAATTCTGAGAAAAACCTCCATGTAATTTGCTTTAATGTATCATATTCGAATCCCGTTGAAGCAAATTGGAGAAATATATTTAAATATTTAAATATTACCTTTGGTATATTTCTTACTATCTACATTTTTTTGCTTTTATTAGTGCAATTTATTTACTTATTTATTTTTAATTTATCTTTATTGTTGAAAGTAGTATTACAGATGTCCCCCTTTTCCCCCCATTGATCCCTTCCCCTACCCAGCCCACCCCTTCCCCAGGTCTTCACCGCACTGTCTGTCCATGGGTTATGCATGTATTTACTTTTAAACTTAATCTCTCAATAAAAATTAATGTTATCTCTCCTTAATAAAAATTAAATTAGTTTATTTCCAAAGGATTTCTTTTTCTAAATGTTTTTTATTGATTTCAGAGAGCGGAAGAGAGAGGGACAGAAACATCATGGGCTGCCTCCTGCACGCCCCCTACTGGGGATGAGGCCACAACCAGGCATATGCCCTGACCAGAACCGAACCATGACTTCCTGGCTCATGGGTGAGGCTCAACCCCTGAGCCACCCAGCCAGTTTCCAAAGGATTTTACTTTTTAAAAAATATATATTTTATTGATTTTTTTACAGAGAGGAAAGGGAGAGGGATAGAGAGTTAGAAACATGGACCAGCTGCCTCCTGCACACCTCCTACTGGGGATGTGCCCGCAACCTAGGTACATGCCCTTGACCGGAATCGAACCTGGGACCCTTCAGTCCCCAGGCCAACACTCCATCCACTGAGCCAAACCGGTCAGGGTCCAGAGGATTTTAGATGCCAAAGTGGGACACGTTCGGGTCAGCGATCAGGCCTTGCGGCACTACCCGGTCTGGCCGGCACCCGGCTGGGGGCGCTCCAGCGCCCGACCCGGTAGGCGGGGGCGAGGGGTGGGGGAGGCGGAGCAGGAGGAGGAAGAGGCCCGCAGGCGCCGGGCTGCGCCAGCCGCGATGCCGCTGCGGAGGTTGCTGCTCGGGAGTGCGCGCCGCGCGGTCCTGGGGTCCGCGGAGCCTGCGCTGCCGGGTGAGCGAGGCGGTCGGTGGGGCGTGGAGGAGCCTGACCGCGGGCCGCAGGGCAGGGCAGGGACGCGGGGCCCCGCTTCTTTAGACTTGCCCTGAAGAGTGACACCCCTCCCACTCGGCACCGGGGGTGCAGCGACCTTCAGTGCTTGTCCCCGCTCCCGGGGCGGGGGCTGCTCCGGGGGGCGCAGGCAGAGGAGCTCGCGTGGGAAGGCATCTGTAAACATCCTTGACTAATGAAGGCAATTCGCGAGCCAGCGGAGAGGCGTCATGAGGAGCCCAGCCTCGCGAGTTCCACTGGGGACCCCCGGAGAGCGGCGCCGATAGCTCGGCGAGCAGTCACCTGGGATTGCGGCAGTTGGAGCTCTAAAAGTGCCACCCTGGTTTTACAGAGGCGGAGGAGCAGGCAGGCAAAGGTCGTGCGTGGTGTTAGGCCTAGAGCTCAGAGCGAGCCTCCCGTCCTTCTCGTTGCTTTATATGCCGCCTCTTCTTTGGCAACAACTGTTGTTTGTGGACGCAGGTACCGGACCGGACATACCAGTCTCACCCCGTCCCCTCCCCCTCTCAAGTAGTCCATGTGGGCTGATGGGGCATCCTTCAGTGTACGATGTGTGGGTTTTTTTTTCTGTGCAGATTCTTTGTCGTTTGGTTTTACCTTTGTTCAACCGTTATTTATTGAGCACCTTCTCAGCCAGGCCTCCTGGGGATACAGCCTCTACAATTCTCTACCATTTGGGGGTAGATGAACACAAGTACATAGTCAACACACACAGCCCAGGCTAGTGAGACTGCAATGGAAAGAAGTGACTCTACCAGAGTTGGGGAAAGTTCAAGAAAAGGTGCCTTTTCCTTTAAAATTTCTAGTAGTAATGCATTATTATGTTTTGATGCTATTAAAACAACAAAGCACCGCATGGATGTCCTTTATACAACCTTCCCATCCCACTCTCCTCCCCAGATATGGTTTGTTATCAGTCTTTCTAAACAGTTTTCTATGAGTATACATAAATAAATATACACATAAAATACTACATATATGCCCGGCCGGCGTGGCTCAGTGGTTGTGCCTCAACCTACAAACCAGGAGGTCATGGTTTGATTCCGTCAAGGCACATGCCCAGGTTGCAGGCTCCATCCCCAGTTTTGGGTGTGCAGGAGGCAGCCAATTGATGTTTCTCCTCCTCTCTGAAATTAATAAAAATATATTTTAGAAATACTACGTATACAGTATATCTAATCTAATAAAAGAGTAATATTGAAGTTGACTGTTTCTATGGGACGCCTAAGCCACGCTCACCAGCCAGTCAGAGCAGCTGTATGCAAATTAACCCAGCCAAGATGGAGGCCCGCAGTCACGCAGCTAGAGCAAATGGCAGGCTTCTGTTGCAACAGGAGTAGACTGTCTGCCTAGGCCTGCTGGGCACATCTTCTAAGGCAACATTCTTTCAATTATAGAAGCCAGGGAGCTGAAGCCAACAGGAGGCTTCGTTACCTGCCTAGGCCTCAGCTTAAAGGAACAGTGTATCAATTATAGAAGATAAACCTGAGAAACCTGCTTCCAGCCAGCCTTGCTGGGACGTTGGGTCAATGGGAGCTGTGGGCAGCCTGAAAGCCTGAAAACAGCCCTCAGCCCTGCACCCAGGCTGCCCAGTAGGGACCCAAAACCTGAAGGGACTGTGGGCAGCCTGAAAACGGCCCTCAGCCCATCACCCAGGCTGGCCACACCCCAATGGGGTGAGGGTCCACACTGGGGGGCTTGGCCAGCTTGCAAACAGCCATCAGCCCCTAACCCAGGCTGGCATGCCAGTAGGTGGACATCCCCAGAGGGGTCCCAGACTGCAAGAGGGCACAGGCTAGGCTGAGGGACCTCCCAAGTGCACAAATTTTTGTGCACTGGGCCCTTAGTGTTACATATAATAGAACACTGTTATAAATCACATTTTATATATTATTTATATTACTAGAGGGCCAGTGCATGAAATCATGCACAGGTACAGTTCCTAGGCCTAGCTTGCAATCAGGGCCATCTTCCTCGGCTGCCTGCAGCCACCCTGCCCCCC